>ML093359.1:1480-35114 GCA_003697995.1 Taxidea taxus jeffersonii | reverse complement strand
TAAACCCCTGGCCAGACTTATCCAAAAGAAAAGAGAAAGGACTGAAATAAATAAAATCATTAATGAAAGAGGAGAGTTCACAACCAACACCAAAGAAATACAAACAATCATAAGAACATATTATGAGCAACTCTATGCCAACAAATTCGACAATCTGGAAGAAATGGATGCTTTCCTAGAGACATATAAACTGCCAAAACTGAACCAGGAAGAAATAGAAAACCTGAATAGGCCCATAACCAATAAGGAGATGGAAACAGTCATCAAAAATCCCCAAACAAACAAAAACCAAGGGCCAGATGGCTTTCCAGGGGAATTCTACCAAACATTTAAAGAAGAATTAATTCCTATTCTCCTGAAAGTGTTCCAAAAAATAGAAATGGAAGGAAAACTTCCAAACTCATTTTCTGAGGCCAGCATCACCAAAAAAGAGAATTACAGACCAATATCCTTGATGAACACAGATGCGAAAATTCTCACCAAAATACTAGCCAATAGGATCCAACAGTACATTAAAAGGATTATTCACCACGACCAAGTGGGATTTATTCCAGGGCAGCAGGGTTGGTTCAACATCCACAAATCAATCAATGTGATACAATACATTAAAAAAAGAAAGAATAAGAACCATATGATACTCTCAGTAGATGCTGAAAAAGCATTTGACAAAGTACGACATCTCTTCCTAATCAAAACTCTTCAAAGTGTAGGGATAGAAGGTACATACCTCAATATTATCAAAGCCATCTATGAAAAACCCACGGCAAGTATCATTCTTAATGGAGAAAAACTGAGAGCTTTTCCCTTAAGTTCAGGAACATGGCAAGGATGTCAGTTATCACCACTACTATTCAACATGGTACTAGAAGTCCTAGCCTCAGCAATCAGACAACAAAAAGAAATTAAAGGCATCCAAATCGGCAAAGAAGAAGTCAAACTATCACTCTTTGCAGATGATATGATACTATATGTGGAAAACCCAAAAGGCTCCACTCCAACACTGCTAGACCTTGTACAGGAATTCAGTAAAGTGTCAGGATATAAAATCAATGCACAGAAATCAGTTGCCTTTCTTTACACCAACAACAAGACAGAAGAAAGGAGTCAACCCCATTTACAATTGCACCCAAAACCATAAGATACCTAGGAATAAACCTAACCAAAGAGGCAAAGAATCTATACTCAGAAAACTATAAAGTACTCATGAAAGAAATTGAGGAAGACACAAAGAAATGGAAAAATGTTCCATGTCCATGGATTGGAAGAATAAACATTGTGAAAATGTCTATGCTACCTAAAGCTATCTACACATTTAATGCAATGCCTATCAAAATCCCATCCAATTTTTTTTTCAAAGAAATGGAACAAATAATCTTAAAATTTATATGGAACCAGAAAAGATCTCAAATATCCAAAGGAATATTGAAAAAGAAAACCAAAGTTGGTGGCATCACAATTCCAGACTTCAAGCTCTACTACAAAGCTGTCATCAACAAGACAGTATGGTACTGGCACAAAAACAGACACGTAGGTCACTGGAACAGAATAGAGAGCCCAGAAATAGACCCTCAACTATATGGTCAACTAATCTTCGACAGAGCAGGAAAGAATATCCAATGAAAAAAGACAGCCTCTTCAACAAATGGTGTTGGGAAAATTGGAGAGCAAAATGCAGAAAAATGAAATTGGGCCATTTCCTTACACCACACATGAAAATAGACTCAAAATAGATGAAGGACCTCAACATGAGAAAGGAATCCATCAAAATCCTTGAGGATAAACCAGGCAGCAACCTCTTCGACCTCAGCCGCAGCAACTTCTTCCTAGGAACAATGCCAAAGGCAAGAGAAACACTGGCAAAAATGAACTACTGGGACTTCATCAAGATTAAAACTTTTGCACAGCAAAGGAAACAGTCAACAAAACCAAAAGACAACTGACAGAATGGGAGAAGATATTTGCAAACGACATATCAGATAAAGAGTTAGTATCCAAAATCTATAAAGAGCTTAGCAAACTCAACACCCAAAGAATAAATAATCCAATCAAGAAATGGGCAGAGAACATGAACAGACATTTTGCAAAGAAGACATCCAGATGGCCAACAGACACCTGAAAAAGTGCTCCACATCACTGGGCATCAGGGAAAAATACAAATCAAAACCACAATGAGATACCACCTCACATGAGTCAGAATGGCTAAAATTAACAAGTCAGGAAATGACAGATGCTGGCAAGGATGCAGAAAAAGGGGAACCCTCCTACACTGTTGGTGGGAATGCAAGCTGGTGCAACCACTCTGGAAAACAGTATGGAGGTTCCTCAAAAAATTGAAAATAGAACTACCTTATGACCCAGCAATTGCACTACTGGGTATTTACCCTAAAGATACAAACGTAGTGATCCGAAGGGTCACGTGTACCCGAATGTTTATAGCAGCAAAGTCCACAATAGCCAAGTTATGGGAAAGAACCTAGATGTCCATCAACAGATGAATGGATAAAGAAGAGGTGGTATATACATACAATGAAATACTATGCAGACATCAAAAGAAATGAAATCTTACCATTTGCGACGACATGGATGGAACTAGAGCGTATTATGCTTAGCGAAATAAGTCAATTGGAGAAAGACAACTATCACATGATCTTCCTGATATGAGGAAGTGGAGATGCAACAGGGGTGGGGGTTAAGGTGGTAGGAAAATAAAAAATGAAACAAGATGGGATCAGGAGGGAGACAAACCAAAAGAGACTCTTAATGTCATAAAACAAACTGAGGGGGGTGGGGGGGAGAGGGGTTGGGAGAGGGTGGTGGGGTTACATTATATGTTTAAATAAAAAAGCTTAAATAAAAAAGAAAAGAAAGTAACACACTGTTATGATTTGATGGGGCTAGGCAAAGCAGTTTCTGAATATTATCTGACTTAAAGATCAGCTAAAAAATTATTTTGTGATCAAAAAGTAAATTTAAGAGATCACAGTATAAAATCTTGATTAGGTCATTAGTTAATTAGTAGACTGTAAATGATAAACCTTCACACCTTATGGTTAGGTATGAATACCATTATTTATACATATTTAAGTCCAGGTAAAATGCAGGAAAGAAGACAGATCTAGTTCACTAATCCTGAAATCTTTTGTTTCTCTCTCTGTGAGTGTGTGTGTGTGTGTGTGTGTGTGTGTTAATATTTATTTATTTGTTTGAGAAGGAGGGGAGGGAAAGTCGAGAGGAAGATATAGTGATAAGCAGACTCCTCACTGATTGCGTAGCCCCATGTAGGGCAGATCTCACCAGCCTGAGATCACAAGCTGAGCTAAAACCAAGAGTTGGAGACTTAAAAATTCTGCCACTGGGGCTCCTGGGTGGCTCGCTGAGTTGGGGCCTCTGCCTTCAGCTCGGGTCATGGTCCCGGGGTCCTGGAATTGAGCCCTGCATCAGGCTCTCTGCTTGGTGGAGAGCCTGCTTTCTCCTCTCTCTCTCTCTTTCTCTGCCTGTCTCTCTGCCTGCTTGTGATCTCTGTCTGTCAAATAAATGGAGATTAAAAAAAAAAAAAAATTCTGCCACCCAGGCACACCACGGCAGGAATCTTTTGAACACCTACAAAATAGTAAGATCATACTAGGAAAATGAGTAAGAGAATTCCATGAGACTGAGTGGGAAAGGAAGTCTTTGGAGGGTTTTTGTTTGTTTGTTTGTTTGTTTTTAAAGAAAAGAAAAGGAAAAAGAAAAAGAGAAAGGAAAAGAGGAGAAAAAGAAAAAGAAAAAAAGGCAGGCTACTCAGAACAAAAAAGCAAATCTGCAGCTATTATGGGAGTGCACTCTTTGTTATTTAGAGGGTTATTTATCATTAAGAAAACTTGATTAAATAGTTTAGATTATTGTAAATACTGTACACACAGAACCATACAATTTAAAAATAACTTTCATCTATATTATCTCATCTGATTCTCTTCACAACCTAAATAAGTCCACTTAACAATCTTGAGGTAAGCACCAAGGTTAATGATTTAACCTCCATTTTACATAGCAAATTATGTTGAGTCTAATAAACAGTTTGTAATTGCTGACTCACTAAACATTGTTATAAAGATCATATTATCATACCCATTAGAAATGAAGTTTAATATTAAGAGCAATTTAGGGTGTCTTTGAAACTTACAGTTTCCTAATGTTTAGGATTATTCCAAAATATCACAATAATTCAGATGTTTGGGGAAGATTTATGGAAAAAGTAGTTATCAAGGGCAAGCATGTAAATGTAGTATCAGTGAAAATGAGTTAATAAAGTGAGAATGCTCACTTATAACAGTGGAAAAACACAATGAAAAGAAATACACTTTCATAAAGCAGAGAGAGTGAGATAAGGAGTGGGCTGAAATGTGAGAATAGCTGTAGGAGGGGGAAAGTAGAGGATATTTTAAAAATAAAAGTTGTCTGAACTTGATGTAAAGGCAGGGAGGAGTGTAATGTGAGATGTGAAATTTTAGATACTGAAAATCTCAGCTTATTTATCAGCCAGGTACCACTGTGCTAGCAGGAGATCTGGAATTCTCAGCTTTCTTTTTAAAAGTTAGAGACTTTGAGGGTTTTTTTTTTTTTTTTTAATTACGGATTAGAGCTGAGTGAGAATATTTATAACTACATAGAACTGTTTCAGTCACTTTTCCATATTCTATTTTGGATGAAACTAAATTTTCATGAACAACTACCATAAGTAATTCTTTCGCAACTAAGTGACTTTGTGGGAGAGACAGGGGATAGAGACTCTTGTCCTATCATGTACTCGCCAATTTTTAATCCGTTTGCTGTGATTTATTGTAATAGGTAACCTCCAAAATCACTATTTTAATATCTAAGAAACACTACCTAACATAAAGCTCATATTTAAAGAGCATAATTGGGGTGCCTGGGTGGCTCAATAGGTTAAAGCCTGTGCCTTTGGCTTAGGTCATGATCCCAGGGTCCTGGGCTTGAGTCCCACATCAGACTTTCTGCTCAGTAGGAGCCTGCTTCCCTTCCTCTCTCTGCCTGCCTCTCTGCCTCCTTGTGATCTCTGTCAAATAAATAAATAAAATCTTTAAAGAGCATAATTGAAATTTTCCCAGAGAGCATGGTGGAATACTTTGTCCAATTCAGTTTTCATGAGTCATATATCATTGGCTATAACTAATCAATTATCCAAACAGCAAATATTTGTGAGGCAATATATTGTGGTAACAAATGAAAGGAAGAGTAATAGAGTCTGGCAGATCTGGATTTAAAACTCATCTCTGGCACATTTTAGTTGTATAAACTTTAGCAATTTCTCTATGCTAAAGTTTTTATCAGCCATCAAATGATTTTTATCTGTAACAAATGATTTCATCTGAAACAAAGCCTATAGAAGTCTCCTAATAAAAGGAACAATTCTTAGCAATAGAGGCAAGAATGAAATAAAATGCAGTTCTTTCATCATATTGTACTTAGGGTCTTATTTTTTTCAAGAAGATAAGAAAGCAAAAAGTAGGATATTAAATAAATAATATGTCTAATATCTCATATCAATATTAAGTATTAAATAAATACTAGATATTAAAATTAATTTGATGATCATTTATGATCTTGCCCAGTTTTGTTACTTGGATTGGTCTGGTGATGAATGTTATCTTTGCTCTCTTCACATTCTCCACTTGACCCAGTTGGACTAGCCAAGATGGTTTTCTCACAATATGAGAAACTCTTCTGGACACTTCAAATGAGATAAGACTATCATTACCACACTAGGAAACACTATAACCCAATCTTTTATTTACTACTGAATTCCCAAAGGATCATTTGGAACAAGTAATAACCAGGAAAATTTACACTAAAATCATATTTAATACTACCTAGATACGAAGGAAGAAAACTACCATATATATCCCCAGAATCATTTTACCTTCCTAGGTTGGCTATATGAATAAGTTTTAAATGAATTGCTAATTATAAACTCTTCATGTGTTTAGAATCTCCATTGATTCACTATCTTCCTTTGTAATGATGCTGACTTTGTTCTTTTTGGGGGAACTCCTATAGTATAAGTTGAAGCTGTGGAGTAAAACAGGGTTAACAATTTTCCTGATCCTCACTATAAACACATCCTCAACATACACACACACACACACACACAAATGGAATTCAAAAACAACATCAAATCAACCACAAAGGGTTCCACTACAGAGGAAAAAAAAAAAAAAAGCAAAAATATAGTAACTATGCAATTTACAGAATGTTTCAGAATTGCATAAAACTGCTAATTATCTTGGGGCGCCTGGGTGGCTCAGTGGGTTGAAGCCTCTGCCTTCGGCTCGGGTCATGATCCCAGGGTCCTGAGGGTCCTGGGGGTCCTGGGATCTAGTCCCGGATCCGGCTCTCTGCTCAACGGGGAGCCTGCTTCCTCCTCTCTCTCTCTCTCTGCCTGTCTCTCTGCCTGCTTGTGATCTCTATCCGTCAAATAAATAAATAAAATCTTTTTAAAAAAAAAACTGCTAAGTATCTCTCAAAGCTTTTGACACACTTTCTTGATGATGGTTAGGTCAGACTCACCATTCTTACCAGGCTCTGCCTTCCAGTGAAATCTCCTCTCTCCACAAACATTTCAACGCAGACCTTGTCTCCACAATCATTACCCCAACAGTCTTCACATAGCACATGGGAATGAAAAGAAGTCTAAGCTACACTCCCATTAGGATAACAAGAAGGTGTCATAATCCTGTAGACATGCCTCATTGTGTGTTGCAGTATATTTATACTGGCAGAGCCCTTGCTTCTTGCACATGTTTAATTTACAGAGGAATATTGAAAATTTTATAGATAAGTAAAAAATATTGACTTGGTAAGTTCCAGGGTCTTATTTTCAGAGCACTTGTTCAGTGTAGTAGGAATTATATCTATTCAAATGACACACTTGGAAGAATTCTATTCATTAAGACCCATATAAATAAAGCAGAAGAAACACAAACATTTCTTCCAAATAATTTTATAGCGTTGCAAAACTTTCAGGAAAACTTGCTATCAAGAGACCCCAAAATAAAGTGGCTTTAATATGATAAAAACTTATTATTTTCTTAAGTATAAGTCTCCATGTGAGAAGTCCAGGTTGGCATGGCTGCCCTTTATACATAACCTCTGAGTTTTTCCATCCATCACCATTTGTAGGTAATAGAAAGGACAAAGAAAGTAAATGAAGAATAAGCAATTTCTTTTCAAGCATGTGGCATGTTAATAACATACATCATTTCTGTTCATATTCCTTTGTAGACAAATTAACCACATGACTGCATCCAGTTGCATGGGAGATGGGGAAATGTAAACTCTATCTGGATGGCCATGTACTCTGCTAACACACAGAGGTTCTATTTCCAAAAGGAGAAAGGTGTGAAATGATACAAAGAATATTTAGCTTTCTCTGAAACACTCACTGTGCTTAGAAACATGACTTGTATTCAGAATTTAGAAAAAATGTACATGTGTTTGTGTGTGTGAGCACATGTGTGTGCTGTGTGTGTGTATGATTTGTATCATATATCAGACATAAAATAAAATAAATTTTAAAAAACATAATCTTCATTTACCTCTCTACCTAACATGAGATGTCTTAGATTGTGTTCCTTGGAAACAGATACCAGAGTATCTATGTGGAGGGAGTTATTGAGAAGTGGCCTCACAGACAATGCTAAATGGGGAAAAGTGGAAGGATTTGGCAGAAATAAAATTTGATCTGTGATGCAGTATTATAGACATCTTAGTCAGACCTCAGGAAGTTTGAAGCCAGGGAGATCCTTCAGAGTTTGAATTACATGAGACAATGGCTTCACCTTTGCACCCCATAACAACCAAACACTGGATGTGGATAAAGCCCAAGGAGGGGCATACCATGGTCAAGTTTAATTTGTATAGAGTATGTCTTAATCAGTTTGGGCTGCTATAACAAAGTGTTAAAGACTGGGTAGCTTATAAAGAACAGAAATTTATTGCTCACAGTTCTGGAGGCTGGAAGTCTAATGTCATGGTGAGGACCTTCTTTTGGGCTGCAGACTGCTGACTTCTAGAGATCAGAGAGGAAAAGTATGCTCTCCTCTGATTCTTATAAGGGTGTTAATTCCATTCACAATAGAGTCTTGAATTCATAGTGCCCAATGATGGCATTGCTCTGCCCCAATTTAAGATTAGAAATCACTATTTTCAGTAATAGCTGAATCACTGGTTTTCAAAATGCTTATAAAAGTTTTGTTGCATGGTTAAAAAAAATGGAACACCTGGTGGCTCGGTTAGTTAAGCATCTGCCTTTGGCTCAGGTCATTATCTCAGGGTCCTGGGATTGAGCCCCATTTTGGGCTCCCTGTGTAGTAGGGAGTCTGCTTCTTCCTCTTCCCCCTGCTCTTGCTTTCTCTCTCACTTTCTCTCTTAAATAAAATAAATAAAATCTTTTTTTTTTTTAAATGCCATCATTGGGCACTATGAATTCAAGGCTCCATTCCCATGTCCTCATATAATCCTAATTACTTCCCAAAGTCCCCAGTTCCTAATACCCTGACATTGGGGAGTAGGATATCAACATAGGAATTTTAGAGGAATGTTAACTTTCAGTCTCTCAGCTTTGAACCACCAGTCACTGAGATCTAACAAATGAGTGTGCTGGTCCTTGTATTTTTCTTTTGTGATCTAACAAACCACCACAAACTTCGTGGCTTAAAACAACCCATTTATGATCTCACAGTTTTATACATCAGGAGTGAAGACAGGCTTAGCCAGGTTCTCTGCTCAGAATCCCACAAAGTTTAAATTAAGCTCAAATGGGTTTTTGTTTAGAGGCCCTAGAGAAGAATCCACTTGCAAACACTTTCAGGTTGTTGGAAGAATTCAACAAGAATTTGCGGTTATAGGACTAAGGTCCTCGTTTCCTTGTTTTTTAGAGCTCACACTCACATTCTATGCCTCTTGGCTTTTTCCATTTTCAAGCCAGCAGTGTTGCATCAAATCCTTCCCACAGAGAACCTCTCTCTGGTTTCTACAGTCAACCAGGGAAACATACTTGCTTTCAAAGGGCTCATATAATTAGGTTAGTTAGGCCCATCCAGATAATCTCCATATATCAAGTCGACCGACTAGTAATGTTGATTACATCTATAAAATCTCTTTTCTGTATAATGTCTATCTATTCATGTCCATATCAATGGAAATAATACCAAGGAATGGAGATAATGGGGCAATCTTAGAGTTCTGCCTACCGTAATCCTGAAGAGATCTTCTGGGCAATTAAATGACAATACCCACCATGTCAAAGCAATACATATTTATAGTAATATTCACCTTACAGGAATATGCCATCTGAAACCCAGGGAGACCTACTGAATATATTTTCATATCCTATTTCTCCTCCTTAAATCACACATACTTTCAGTTTTTGTTAAATTTAATTAGCTTACTTTTCTTCCTTATTTTATATACATATAAAACTTATTAAATCATAACATGTATAAAAATACAAAATCACAGGTTGCCTGGGTTTCTCAGGCGGTTAAGTAACTGAATCTTGATCTTGGCTAAGGTGTTAATCTCAGTGTCTTGAGTTCAAGCCCTGCATTGGGCTTCACACTGGGCATGGAGACTACTTAAAAAAAAAAAAAAATGTACCCAATCATTAGTATAAAGCTCACTGAATTGTTCTCTTTTATTTTTAACTTGTTTTATATGGTTTTGTCATTCTGGTTCCTTGAAAACCATTTCCATTTATTCTTGGAACTAAATAGGCTACAAGTATATATCAAAAATATATTGAATGGATAAAAGTATATTATAGATACTAAATAACTGAATTTTATATTAGGACTGAAGAGTATAAACATCCCCATATTTATCAGATTGCACACACTTTTCTCAAACTCACAGATAGAGGAGACTGCAAAACTATAGGGAAGTAAAAATGATATATACATCCACAGACTGTAGCTCATGAGTCCAGAGAAGCAGTGTGCAACCTTAAACCTTAGGCTGCTGGACTGGGTGGATGTGAGAATTATTCAAGAGGGTCTTATAATGCTTCTCTCTGTTCTGGAATCATCCTTGGTGCATAATGAACAGTGAAAAAGAAACAGTATATGAGAGAGGAGGTGGTGAGAACTAAAAAGCCAGAGGGCAAAAATTGGAGCGATATAGAAAAATGGTTTCATTGTGATTTTGGGATTGATTATATATGGATGATTTGTGTATACCATCATGCTCCCCTAACGTATGTGTCATTGTATCACAGACTAGAAGGGGCAAATGTAACCTTAAAATAACTTAGATGGGACCACTAAAATATCTCGGGGCAGGTTCCAACTTTTTCTTCTTCCTCCCCTGGAAGGGATGCCATTTAAATAATGTTATGTAGAAGACTGATGTTCAGATCCTTTTCTTTCCCCACTCATGAAACTGGAATATGTTATTAGCTTATACAAAGAGCAAAAGATGTGTTCATTAGATTTGTATCTGATCTCTCTCTCTGTCAAATAAATAATTAAAATCTTTTTAAAAGGGGGAGGTGGAGCCTGGGTGGCACAGTTGGTTCAGCATCTGCCTTCTGCTCAGGTCATGATCCCAGGGACTTGGGATCAAGCCCCATGTTGGGCTCCCTGCTTGGCAGGGAGTCTGCTTCTCCCTCTCCTTCTGCCTGCTGCTCCCCTTTTTGTGCTCTCTCTCTCTCTCTGTCAAATAAATAAATAAAATCTGAAAAAAATGTATCTGAGCATCTCTTTAAGATATTTACATTTACTCAGGGAGAGCAAGACAAATAGTTCCTTTTAAACTTCTTTGTTTTCTGAGGGAACCATGAAGAGTAATTATATTAACATTAATTAGCATTAACACTTGCATTCCCCTTTTGTAATTTTTTAATGTTATATAATACTTTAATACCACTTTGAATATGTCTAATATATCTGGAAATGATCTCAGTACTTGTCTGTTTTTCTTGTACTGTCATCTGAAAGCAATTTTAAAATCAGAAAATATACAAATCTGTTTTATTCTCAAAGCCTGTCATAGGAATAGCGATAGCTTTCCCACTCCTACAATTACTAGTGTATACCCCCTGGAAATGCCTTCACTAACAAGTGGTTTGTTACTACAATTCCCCTCCCTGTTTCTACTCTTATTGATATTAAACTCTTGATTGAGTCATGTAAATATTAAAAGACAAAAAATGTGTGATGAAAGCAGATATATCAGGGAAATTCACAGGCAGAAGCCCAGTAAGGGCAAGTTGTACCTAGTCTTTCATCTCTCATTATCTCATACAGAGGTAGCTTGGGTTTATCTTCTGGAAGATAAACTCAATTTTCTGCCACTTAGCAAATTTATAGGGAAAATTAATACCAGCGCCTGACCCATTAAAACCCACAGAACCAGGCAGCCTAGGCTACAGCCTGATTTTTTTTTTTTTTTTAAGATTTTATTTATTTGTCAGAGAGAGAGCGGGAGCGAGCACAGGCAGACAGAGTGGCAGGCAGAGGCAGAGGGAGAAGCAGGCTCCCTGCCAAGCAAGGAGCCCGATGTGGGACTCGATCCCAGGATGCTGGGATCATGACCTGAGCCGAAGGCAGCCGTTTAACCAACTGAGCCACCCAGGCGTCCCTACAGCCTGATTTCTGACATCACTTTCTGACTGAATGAACACATTCTTCACTGATGAAGCAGGAGCCATCACTGGCTCCATCTGAAGGCCTTTCAACCCTCTCTGCCAAGTCAGTTTTCTTTCCCCCAGCTTTATTGAAGTACAGTTGACATATAACATGGCATAAGTTTAAGGTGTACAATCTGTTGATTTGACACAATCATATATACACAATACACACACACACACACACACACACACACACACACACACACAGATTACATATATAGCAATATAATTACCGTGATAGCATCAGCTAACACCTCCAACACCTCCATCACATCACATAATTACCATCTCTTTTTTGTGGTGAGAAAACTTAAGATTTACCCTCTTAGTAACTTTCAAGTTATAAAACATAAAATAAAGCTCTTTAAGAAAACACTTTCAGGGCCATTCATCAGGAACACATGCTTAATCTCTTCATAAATGAAAGAAAAAAATGACTGAACAGACATTTCCATAGTACACATCAAATCCAATAGCATTAAAATCTCCATTCTGAAACTTGGATATAGGTAGACTATTAGATAATGTAGAAAATTATTATTAATTTTGCTACTGTGCAAATAACATTGTTAAAGAGGAAAACACCCTTAATTTTAGTGATGCATACTGACATATTTAAGGATAAATTATGTTTTCTCTAATTATTTTAAAATGCTTCAGCAAAAACAAATAAATAAAAAACCAACTAATTTGGCAATTGTAAATAGTTGTTTAATTAGGTAAAAGATATATGTATGTTCACTATGATTGTCTCCACTCTTCAAAATATTTCACAAAATGAATTTTAAATTATCCCCATTCTTGTACAATCACTGTAGATCTTCATAAAACTCAATCAGTAGAGAATAAAATATCTAAGGTGGCAAGAAAATTCCTTGTTCTAAGATCATTTTTACCATTTTAATGTCTCAAATGGTAGCTTCTCTTTAACCTTTTATTATATCAACATCAATTTTCTAGTTCAAACACTTGAACCATCTACTCTAAATTGTCCTTTTACTCTTTCCTCTCTTCCTTTCATCATCTACTTCCTATATACATTTGTGATAATTGTCATTAACATGTTACTGCACTTTGGGGGAAGGTATTTAATTATTCCCCATTCACTAATATTATTATGGCACAATTAGTATAGAAGATACTGGAATTTTTATGTCTATTCATTTATTTATTTATTTATTTATTATTCCTTTTATTTCCTTATATATCTTTCCTGTGAAAGGTATAAAAAGAATTAAACTTGTTTTAAATCTTAAAAACTATAAAAAGCAAGGAAAATGTACATATACACACACATAAGAATTTATATAATGATTCAATGCAATGTGTAACTACATAATGGATAATATGTGTAAGTAACCTTTTAGCTATCATAACTATCATAAAATAAGTAGCACAATAATTACTGAGAGATTTGACATTGGGCATATACTCTTTGAATCATTTGTATTTGTCTTCCCCACAATACATGAAGAAAAGTTGGGAGAATTATTCAAGGAGTTCCCAATCATTCAACTTAGGTGTAACACTTTAAAAATATCATAACTATAAAAAAAAGTTACACAAAAATTCAGATTCCAGCTAACTCTTCCTTTGAAGACAAATAACAATGTGCTTTGAATGGCAAAAGCCATTTTCCCTTTCTTAAACTTTTACTTTCATTAAAAGTTAAATTGAAGTATTCATCCTCAGCAGACAGAATCAAGAGGGAGAAGAAAAAGGAAAAAAAAAAGCTCTAATTAAAAAAATAAAAATCAATTAGCATCTTAATTTTTTCACAAATTCAATAAAATGCATACTAATCCACTGTGAAATAGAGAATCTACTTGGTCAACATTCTCTAATAATGACTCTAAATATATAAGAATATCTTCACATCAATTTTTCTCTTTTTTAGCTCTCTTTATTCTCAATACAAAGTGACTTCTTTTTCTTTTTAAGATTTAGTATGTCAACCACAGCCTGCTCCATTACACAAAGATGCCTGGTTACTTGAAAGACTTTGATACATCTGTGCTATTCCCTGTGTGCTGACATATGTCTACTTGCAACAGAGAAAAGAAACTTCAAGGATGAGCTAGACTCATTTCAGTAATTGGTATTCCAGCCTGCTGGTTCAGATGGATTATTGTTAGTGAGATAGGCAGCTAACATTAATGTCAAATTAACATAAACTATAAGGATGATAGTATGCTAGAATTTGCATAATTTTCATCAGAATCTAAAGGCTTTTGAAATTGATTCTCAAGGACTAATAAAGACATATTAGTTTACTTACTCTAATATTTTTGGGACATTATTTAAAATGTCACATTCTAATTTTAAGTCAGTGATCTGCAACTTAGGATAATGGACAATATATGAATTTTAGACACATATTAAATAATTTATGTGAAAATATGAACCCACAAAGTTATTAATCAGCCTCTGTCAAAAGAACACCATTTCTTTGATTTTTATAAAAATACATAATGGTACTCAAATTCAATCCTCTGTTAATTGCATTCCAGGAATTCTTTGTGTGCATTCTCAGGTGCCTTAATGCTGTCTGTTCAGTAATTCGAAGTCAAATGTCAATGGCTCTATTTCAGTCTTCAAAAAAATATCTCATATGTGTGATTCATTCCAAGAGAAAAAAAAATTGAGAAAGTTAAGTGTTTATATTTTTAATTTTTTTCTATTATTTCAAAACATAGAAACACATGGAGAAGACATATGGCACATAGGCATAGAACGTGCCCAAACCTGGCCTGTTTGGCTCTGGAGTCGTTCCTCTGAACAGATTAACACTTATCAACTGTGAAGTTGAAATATGAGTTTTCAAAGCACAGAAACTTGTTTCCTTTTAGATGCCCTGCCTGTTTGAATTCTGCATCCCTTAAGTGTCTTCCATTTGAGATTTATTTTGCTAACCCAAAACGGAAGATTATCATTACACCTAGAACTATTTAAAGCATCATTATATCAAATAAAAAACTACACCACAGTTTTGAACATGCCCCTTTCCTTTTCTGTCACATCTCTTTCAGCCAACATCTGGAAGATAATCATAGTTGCTCAAAATGGGGAAGAAGATTTCATATTCCATATACTCTGGTATACTATTAACTCATTATTACAAACACATGTTTAAGATTTCATCAATTCAGTATATGTGCAATGTGACTAAGGAGAGTTTTGGCTTTCCTTGAACTACTGAAGGAAAGGAAAAACCAGAGATATATGAAAGTTTTAGACAATGCAATCAAGAAAACCAATGAATATTGGAGAGTTAGAACACAACAGAGCTATACATCATATTATTGATAATTATTAGCTATTACAAATACTTATTATTAATAATTTAAAAAACCAAGATCTTATACAGGCATAGCTGAAAGGTAATCTTATTTAACTGAAATACTTCCAGGACAAATTCTTTGGCTATACAAAAAAAAGCATTTCTAGTTTTAACTCTTCAGTGTGATGACTGTAAAACCTGACAGGCCATATATTGTTTTCTGATCCTTCATTATAAAAATAGGATGAAAGAACTCACCTTGCCTACTTTCCAGAAGTATTGGAGACCTCTGGAGATAATCATTTTCCATTCCTCATTCTGAAATTACACACATATACTCCACTGTTAATGAGAGAAGCAAGCAGATTTAGTTCACAGAAAAGCAGGCAGGGCAGAGCCTCAGATACCAGACAAGACCAGCAGAAGTATCCTTTCTGAAAGGTAGGTGCTGTCCCTGGAAAGAAAAATTATATTTATTGTTTACAGTAATTGTGCTACACATAATAGTGCAAAAATTAAGTAACTTCAGTAAGAGTGTGAGCAGAAGCTTGTACTAAACATGTTGGTTCAATGAACTATGGAAAGCAAGCCCAAACACATATGCAGAATACCCATTTTTATAAGAAGCTATTCAAAGGTATAGTAAGAAAAATAATGTTATCTAGTAAAAATGGAGAAGGTGGAGGAAAAAGATGAAAACTTGCTAATTTTTTCACTTATTAATAAGAAGCTAATAGAAAATGTTTAAAATAAAATATATGTAAAGCTTTAATAATAATTATTATTAACAGAATAAAAATACAAATACCCAAATATCAAAACCACACATAAAAACAAAGAAAACAGATTGTATAGTGAAATACTTAAAACATGCTAACAGAAAATACAACCAAATTATGACAAAACTTCATAACAATAATGCAATATCAATAAAAGTTAATGGAGTAAATTCATCTTTTTTTTCCATTTTTTAAAGATTGTATTTATTTGTTTGAGGGAAAGAGAGAGCATGAATGTATGAGTGGGGGGAGGGGTAGAAGAAGAGGGAGAGAATCTCAAGCAGACTTCATGCTGAGCTGAGAAGCAGGGTTTGATCCCATGACCCCTTTATCATGACCTGAGCCCAAACCAAGAGTCAGATGCTTAGCCAACTGAGCCACACACATGCCTCTAGAATGAACCTTCTTAAAAAAAAAAGGCGGGGGGGAAACCTGGGTGGCTCAGTAGGTCAAGCATCTATCTTCAGTTCAAGTCATGATGCCATGGTCCTGAGATCAAGTCCTATATCAGACTCCTTGCTAAGTGGAGAGCCTGCTTCTCCCTCTGCCTGTAGCTCCTCCACTTATGCTCTCACTTTGGCAAATAAATACATAAAATCTTTAAAAAAATTTTACTTTGGATCCAAGCAAAAACAAACCTATGCCTTATAGAAGAGACACATGCTAAAAGTTCTCATAATGCTAAAAAATAATATACTGAGCAAATGTCCACCATGGAGGATTAGGACCTTAATATCAAATAAGGTAGAATCAAATAATGTCCACTATGTAAGAAAAGAGTGTTTCATGATGCTAACAACTATGATTTCGCTGAAAACAGTTATGCATATCTTTATGCAGTGTAACATAGAAACAATCATTATAGACATACATAGAAACATACCAAATGTAAATCAGTGAGTTGGAACACAGAATATCTTAACTAATGTATAAATGCCAAAGTTTGTTCTTTAAGAAATATCAAACCACCAGAAAAACTCCTAGTTCATTTAATCAAGTAAAAAAAGGAAAAAATTGGGAACATATAAAACAAGAAATAACCAAATTATGGAACCAGCCCAAGTCACAAGTATCCATTTACTGATAAATGGATAAAGAAGATATGGTTTATATACACAATGGAGTATTACTAGGCAATCATAAAGAATGAAATCTTGCCATCTGCAACAATGTGGATGGAACTAAAATGTATTATGCTAAGTGAAATATGTCAGTCAGAGAAAGACCAATATCATATGATTTCACTAATACATGGAATTTAAGAAGCAAATTAGATGAATTCAGGGGAAGAGAAGGAAAAATAAAAGAAGACAAAAGCAGAGAAGGAGGCAAACCATATGAGACTTCTAAGTGTAGAGAATAAATTGAGGGTTGCTGAAGGGGAGGTGGATGGAGGTTGCTAAAAAGAATATGGGCATTAAGGAGAGTACTTGTTGGGAGGGGCACTGGGTGTTAAACTTAAGTGAGCATCACTAAATTCTACTTCTTAAATAAATACTACACTATATGTTAACTAAATTGAATTTAAATTAAAGAGAGAGAGAGAGAGGGAGGGAGGCAAACCAAGAAACAGAATGTTGCTGAGGGGAGGTAAATGGGAGGATGGATGATGGGAATAATAAAATGTTTCATTTGATTCTTGTAGTATCTTGCTTCTATGACAATTTACAGTTCTTTCTTTTTATTAAGACTTAACATTTAACAACATCATTATTTCTCCATTGCTGCACCATTAACTTATCCATTAGTCTTTTTTCTTAAAAATATCAGCAGATTTAAAAAAAAAAAATTGTCAATAAAATTATTTTCTTGGAGAACACTGCCCCCAAAACAATGTAATGATAACAAAAGCTAATTGAAATAAACTAAATCAAGCCTTAGGGGATCAGAGATTTTTCTGGGGTAATTTTAGTAAATCTCTAAAACACAGATAATTGAAATGTTATGAAACTATTTCTAGGATACATAAAAAGAAAAAAGCTTCCAGATTCACATTATGAATTGAGTATATATTAATACTAACAATTTTACAGAAAATATAATCACAAAATTATCACTTATGAATATTGATCTAAACTCACAAATAAACAGATTTTAGCAACATATTTAAAAAGTATAAATGTGGGTGCCTGGGTGGCTCAGTTGGTTAAGTGTCTCCCTTCAACTCAGGTTATGATCCCAGGGTCCTGGGATCAAGCCTAGCATCAGTCTCCTTGCTCACTGGGGAGAATGCTTCTACTTCTCCTTCTGCCACACTCCCTGCTTGTGCTCTCTCTATCTTTGTGTAAAATAAATAAATAAAATTTGAAAATATATACATATAAATGCAACATAACCTAGTAGGGTTTATTCCAGGAACTCAAGGATGTTTCAATATTGTTAAACTGATTGACATAATTTATCAAATCAGTACTCCTAGAAAAACATCATAGAATTTCTTCATAGATAATAAAAATTATTTGATTAAACTGAACATTTTTGAAAACAAAAAATTAAGAAAATAAAAAACAAGAATATTTTCTTAAGATGGTAAAACAGATCACCTCAATTTCCTTCTTAATAGGTTAAGTCTTATACTTGAGTCCCAATCAAAATAATGAAAAATGTAAGTAAATTTGATGAAGCACAGAAAGTAGAAGAAACAAGGAAAATAAATTTATCTTGTCTGCAAATTAAATGACTGTATATTAATAAAATGCAAGAGAATCATTTGAAATCAATCCCAAATAAGACAAACCAGTAATGTTTCAAGCAAGCACATTTATAAACAAAAATAGACAGTGTGCCCTATTCAGTCAGTTACAATTTAGATTTCTAATTAGATAAAGGAAACTATTTATAATAGCAATGAAAATTAAATATTATTATGAATTACATTAAATAGTATATAACAAATCTATATGAAGAAAAATTTAAGAAACTATTAAAGGGAACAAATGATGCTTTCACAATACAAAATTACATCACATTCTTATGTATTATGATTTCAATTCTCTCCAAGTGAATTAATTAGTGATATAAAATTTTTTAAAATTAGGGGAGTTTTTAAAAATAGGAAATTAATTAGTTAAGTTAATGAAGTTAGGGGAGTTTTTACAAATGATTATAAAGAAGAAAAATCTAATGAAAGAATGCAAACAATAGATACTAGCTCTGACAGATGGAAAACATATTATAAAATGCCAACATTAAAGCAATATACTACAGAGCATGCATAAAAAGACAATGAATAGAATTTAAGAGAAAGGCCAAAAATAAACAGACTTGGTATGAGCTGTTAGTCGCTGTAATGGAGCTTCCTCAAATCAAGGAGAAAATAAATGAGACTATTCACAAAACAGTGTTCTGACAACCATAGCCATGACAAATAATAAAATTAAAAGATGACTCCATATATCATATCATCCAATAAAAAATGTTCCAAGTTAGTTAAAAATTTTTTAAAGATTTTATTTCTTTATTTGATAGAGAGAGACACACAGAGAGAAGGAACACAAGCAGTGGGAGCAAGAGAAGGAGAAGCAGGCTTCCCACTGAGCAGGGCGTCCAACGCAGGGCTTGATCCCAGGGCCCCAGGATCATGACCTGAGCTGAAGGCAGCCACTTAACAACTGAGCCACCCAGGTGCCCTGGTCAAACATTTTAGTGCCAAAAATAAGGCCATGACAATACTAAAAGAAGACATAGGGAAATTTTCTAATAAGCTGAGAGTGGGAAAGACACATTAAAATGAATAGCAATTTAGAAGCAACAAAAGAAATAATTGTAATATGGGTGATGGAGATTAGGAAGTGTACTTCCTGAGATGAGTACTAGGTATGTATGGAAGTGTTGACTCACTACATTGTACACCTGAAATTAATACTACAGCGTATGTTGCTTAACTGGATTTAAATAAAAGCTTTTTAAAAAATTAAAAAATAAAATTGAAAAAAAAAGAAAAAAATTATAATATTAAACTTTGTCAAACCCACCTTTGAGTTGTGAGATTTCCTGTCAGAATGATGAAAGTGACATTGGTTCTTCTTATACATGAGTTACTACAAGAAATATGAGCTGAGAAAACACCTGGTCTACTGTTGACAAGCAGAATTTAGAGGAAATTAAAAGGGAACATGCTAAGTTAGGAAAAAAAAGCCATGAAAAATTGTTTAAATAGGGGTATCTGGGTGGCTCAGTGGGTTAAAGCCTCTGCCTTTGGCTCAGGTCATGATCTCAGGGTCCTGGAATCCAGCCCTGCATCCGGCTCTTTGCTCAGCGGGGAGCCTGCTTCCCTTCCTCTCTCTCTCTGCCTACTTGTGATCTTGGTCTGTCAAATAAATAAATAAAATCTTAAAAAAAAAAAAGATTGTTTAAATATACAGTGGCTTCAGGGTAATGATCAAATCAAGCTTTGGCTGTGATTCCCTTTTAAAGGCCTCTGAGATAACACATTGTTTAGTGAACATTTTTCAAATGGATAAAGGATTCGTGAGATTTTTTTTTTTTGCCTCAAAGAATGCTGAGATATCCATTGGATTTCTACTCATGCATTGACCAGCAGGAGCAGAAAAACCTGCCTTGGTAAGAGTGCTGTATTTTACTTTTGGTGAATTCTGTAAAACAGAGTATCACATTTGGCAAAAGTTCCAGCGTTCTGGTCTAAAAGGAATTGAGATTATTAAAAAAAAAAAAAAATCACTGTGATCCCATCTTTAAAGAGTAATCATCAGGCTAGGAAAGTAGAAGTAGAATAGTAGAATCTCTCTCTCTTCTTAGAGAGAGAGAGAGAGAGAGATGCATGCATGCAAGCGGGAGAGGAACAGAGGGAAAGGGAGAGAGAGAAAGAGAGAGAGAGAAAGAGAGAGAGAAAGAGTCAGACTCCCTTCCAAGTGCAAGTGTGTGTGGAGCCTGATGTAGGGCTGGATCTCATATGACCTGAGCTGAAATCAAGAATCAGATACTTAATGGACTGAGCTACCCAAGCTTTTTTTTCAAATATGAGGATCTGTCTGTATGGTTTCTCTCTTTGAGGTAATCTGACAAAGTGTTATTATATGCTGGGAGCTCAAAGGAGAAGAAAATTTGTCTCTTTAGTTCATAGCTCTTAAGGCGAACTGCATCTAAGCATCAACCTCAGGACCTAATGCAGATCATAAGATACATATGAACTTTGAATGTGATGATATGGTACAATGAGAATTTGATGGTTTTGAAGGGCTCAGCATATTTTGCAGATGAGAAGGATGTTAATATTCTGCTTGGAAGGTGGACTGTGGTATTTGACTATAAAATTACTTCAATGCTTGAACCTTCCTTATGCTCATTCCCTTTGTGCAGCTCTTCCTATAATGTGGTGCAGTTTACTTTCCTGCCCTTTGAATCTCATCTGGACTTGAGACTTACTTTTGCCAGAGTAATGCGATAGAAGAAAAGCCATGCCGATTCCAAGCAAAGGCTACAAGAAGAATTTCATGTGTCCACTCTCTTTCTTTGTCTTCTAATTTCCCCATGTTGTTCTTGCACTCATTCCTTGGCAACTGGCACACATAGATGAGAGCTGATCCAAGCTAGTTGTTCCAAAGGAAGTCCCCAACATGCAAATAAGCACGCTTGCCCCCAGTTAGCAAGCTAACATGGATGAGGAATCCTGTGGAGATCAGCTCAGAACAGCAGAACCAGTCAGCTGATCCACAGACTAGTGAACAAAAGTAAATGTTGATCGATTCTGCCATGAAGTTTTCTTGTTGTTACCCAGCATTATTATATAATAAATAATTAACACAAGCTGTTTCCTTGAGGCTGTTCAGTGTGGTGATACCCAGCCTCTCTGGTCACACAGAGCTTGTTCAACACCTTATTCTCCCAAATAGTTCCTTAAAATGTTGGGCAAGTTACCAAACTTGCACAAGTTTGGTAAGCACACATTATTCTTGTCAGGAAAATGAGGATAGTCAATAACAATGCTATCTAATAAAACTTGTTTTGAGGGTGCCTGGGTGGCTCAGTGGGTTAGGCCTCTGCCTTCGGCTCGGGTCATAGTCTCAGGGTCCTCGGATCGAGTCCCACATTGGGCTCTCTGCTTGGCAGAGGGCCTACTTCCTCCTCTCTCTCTGCCTGCCTCTCTGCCTACTTGTGATCTCTCTCTGTCAAATAAATAAAATTGTAAAAAAAAAAAAAAAACTTGTTTTGAGACTTAAATGTGATAATGCATCAATATGCACAGCAGTATAGATGGCATGTGGTAAATGCAGAGTAAATTCTATTCTTGTCTATCCTGTTGAAATTATTCACAAACTATTATAATTATAAAATAATTTTAAACTGAATTAAGATTTAACATTAAAATTTGTGAAATAACAAGGCATGACTTATAATTGAATATTTTTAAAAATATTTATTTTTTTTTAAAAAAGCAGGATCCATAAAACACTATAATTTTTGCAAAGGCAAAGATAAAGTTACATTCAACCACTTCATTTCTATCATTTAGTATATTTGCTGCTGGACTGTGGGTGCTTACTGAATATATGTTTACTTGAACCTGTGTAATAACATGGCACGAGGATTTCCTTTTTGCTGCCATCATATCGAAGGTTGAAGATATAATTAATGTAAGGTAAAAAATTACTTTTAATTAAATTACCACACTACCTCACACATAGTGTCCACTCACTAAGCATTTATTGAATTAACTATGAAATCAAATAGAAAACCACACAAAGGTCATAGAAATTAGGTAATTAGCTTTTGAGAAGTGACTAGGGCAAAATGAATTATTCAACAGTTTCTTTATTTTTGAATAATTGTTAATAAATGATTTATCAAATGTCAGCAACCAAAAGCCATTTAAATATTTAAGTAAACACAATTAACAGTAATCTTGATTTGCCAATAATTTGAATATTATAGAACAAATAAAAATATATATTTAATTTTCTTAATATGTGATTTTTTTTCAGGAAAAAATCACACAATTGAGTGCCTTTTTAAATTATCAGACATTACAGTACATGATAAAGAAAGAAAACATTTTTTTTAAATCATGTTATTTAAAGAAGTCACAACCTAGTCAGAGAGACAAATACATGATAAAATAATTATAGTTCTGAGAAATAGATGCTGTATAATATAACCAAATGGTTTAGAAGCACTTAGTATGGAATGGCTGTACCAAAGGAGTAGGTTGGAGGTGGAAGAACAAAAAGTTTCTTCTTCACTTAACAGGCAATATTTACTTCATTCTACAAAGAAAACTGGGGTTTATCATGGAAGAAGAATACAGACAAAAAAAAAAAAAAAAAAGAAGAAGAAACTATTATGAGCTAGTGAATACACTTGATGATATTCAATTTTAATTTCACATATGATAAGACTGAAAAAAAGGAGCTATTATCTTTATATTACTAAAATATTTAAAAGAAACTGAAATTTATACAAGTCAAGAATTAGGGATTAAATCCAGGGTCTTCAATCTTTAAGGGCATTTCACATTCCAATATCCTAGACAAGAGAATGTATACAAAGGCATAAAAGTATAGAGTGGCAACCCTGAATGGGGATAGAAGTGAATGCATACGCAAACAGAAGCTATACAAAGGATGGCACCTGTTGAAACTATAAATATAAATGAATAATATTTGGGCATGAAGAATATTATACCATTCTAGTAGGGCTAGAGTTTTTTTCTATCTGGAATTGACAGAGAATAACTGAAGAAATGTAGACAGGAATTTATATGATTCACATGTAATGTTAGAAAGAGCTTCTGCTGATAGTTGGGAGAAACATTTGAGGAAGAAATCTCTGGGGACATGACTGGGAGTATCACTTAGGTAACTAAATAGTTAAGGAATATGAAAATGAAGTCTTCATTCTGAGTGGCAGTGCTCTATAGGAGAAAGGAGAGAATTTGGAGACATTTTACAGACAGAATCAACAGAATTTGTGGCCAACCTACAGGGACAGTTAGGATGGAGATCAGAGTAATCAAGCTGGGATGAGCAGGAGTACTTTGCATTATTAACAGAGACAGAGTGAATAAAAAAGGAGAAGCACATTTGTGGATAAGACCTAGAATTCGGAAAGGGTTTGCTGTGGTTGAGGAGACCACAGACAATTCAAAGTAGACACACAGTAGGAAAGCTTAATTTTGCTTAAATATGCATGCTAAACCTTTTAATTTTGTTTATTATCATACATCACATATTAAAGCCAAATGCAAACCAGAGAGCTGAAAAACTACGAAAGGAAAGTGAGTACCGGAGCTAGCAAAACAACATCATGGAAGAAAATACCGAAATAAGTTAGACCAACTAAGCCCATTTGTAAGAGTGCTATTTTAGAGACAAGGGTAACTTTAAAAGGAATCCCATGCAAACAAGAACCAATATTTTTCATAAAGCTAATCAAATTATATAACAAAAAATATAACAGCAACAACGACTATAATAAGAAAATATAAGTAATGTAGAAATTGCTTTAGAAATACATGAGATATATATAGAGAAAATGTTAAAATACCACTGAGGAAGGTACACACCATACATAAACATGCCACACAACCTGAACAAATAGAAAGATCCCTCAACATCAAAAAGAAGTCACTTCTTTCTGGATTACTCTATTAAGCCATAATATTTATGTGAACCTAATAAAGATAATTGATAAAATTTGTCCTTATTGTTATTGTTTGTGAGTTCACAAGCTGACTCCATACCCCTTGTGGTAAATAAACAATGGCATTAGCCCAGAGTCTATGGAAAAAAAAGAGTAATCATAAGAGACTGGCCCAATCACATATTTATTTATTACATTAAAAAGGTTTGATGAGGGGCACCTGGGTGGCTCAGTGGGTTAAAGCCTCTGCCTTCGGCTCAGGTCATGGTCCCAGGGTCCTGGGATCCAGCCCTGCGTCGGGCTCTCTGCTCAGCGAGGAGCCTGCTTCCTCCTCTCTCTCTGCCTGCTTCTCTGTCTACTTGTGACCGTCTGTCAAATAAATAAATAAAAATTTAAAAAAAAAGGTTTGATGATTAAAACACTGTAGTTCTAGCAATTTCTGGAGTCAGTGAAATCCAGATAGGGGAACTAATACAAAGATTTTAATACATGAATAATATTAGCACATTCAAGGAAGAGAATGAAGTAACCTGAACATTCATAAGGAGTGAAGGAAAGTGCAGAAGTAGGAATGAGACCAGAGGAGAAGGCATGTGCCAGATCATTTAGGAACCTGTAGGGAATGGAAGGATTTTTATAATGTATAAGAAGGGTCATCTGAAGAGGCACTATGAATAATTTGTGGAAAAAGATATAAGGAAAAAGACCAAAAACAGGAATTTGGAATACATCTGGGAGAGGGGAGGGGAATAGGCAAAAGAAGACAGACAATAGTGAAGAAAAAGTAGTCTAAGTGAAATAAGGAGAACAAGGAGATAGAGTTGTAATTTAAGACAAATAAAGGGAAAAAATATGTTGGAATAAGAAAAGTACTATTAAAAATTTTATTTATTTCTTTAAGATTTTATTTATTTACTAGAGAGAGAGAGAGCATGAGCAAGGAGGAAAGGCAGAGAGAGAGAGGGAGAGGGAGAAGCAAACTCCCCACTGAGCATGAAGCCCAGTGCTGGGCTCAGTCCCAGGACCCAGAGATCATGACCTCAGCCAAAGGCAGATGCTTAACCACTTGAGACCCTCATGGACCTCTAAGTATTTTAAATACTGCAGTGGGTCTAAGAGATATTTAAAAAGAGTTCATTGGCCTGTAATTTATGATGTGCCTAGAAAAGCTACTTCATCAAGGGAGAAAGGAAAGCAGAATTCCTAACAAGCATGCACAATACCACTTAAGAATTTTAAGAGTTTTGCCAATGTTAGTGCTTGAATGCTTAAAACCAGTAAGATATGTTCATTTACTTTCCTAAGACTTTTGGAATTCTGTGTACTCTATATTTCTTATGTAACAAACTACATAGATATTTAATATGATATTACTTTGACTCATCATAAGAAGGTCAAATACTGATTAGCATTTACCAATTTTAATTCTTTCTAATCTACTTTGTACCAAATAAAACAAATTGTACACCTAGAACAAATAATTATTTGGCACAAATTCAAATTAGAACCCTATTAATAAATCCATAAAGATTATGGCCCATGATTATTTAAAATGGTACAATAGGGTTTTTAAATGTAGTACATTTATAACCTTTATACTTAGCAATAACAATTTAGGTAATTATTGTTATTTAGACACTCATAAAAATGTTTTAAATTTTATGAGCTATTTCTTTTCTTTTTTTTTTTAAAGATTTTATTTATTTGACAAACAGAGATCACAAGTAGGCAGAGAAGCAGGCAGAGAGAGAGAGGAGGAAGCAGGCTCCCTGTTGAGCAGAGAGCCCGATGTGGGGCTCGATCCCAGGACCCTGAGACCATGACCTGAGCCGAAGGCAGAGGCTTAACCCACTGAGCCACCCAGGTGCCCCTATGAGCTATTTCTTAAATGAAAAACCTAGGAAACATAGTCCTTCAACTTCTCATATCCTCTCTACCCACCCTTACATCTCATAATTGCCACAATAATACACTGGAGGGATTAAATTTCTACTTCTGTTTCTTGTAATTTTTTACTTTATAAATATTGAGAACATTGTACATTGCACAGTACACATACACTTAATCAGGGGATGTATTTATTTTAAAATTTGGGTTGGGAAAACTCTTCCCTCCACCCAAAGAACAACTATCTCATTAGTTCAAACACTTAGAAGGAGGGAATATATATTTTTATTTCCTAAAGGCTTGACTACTTAATTGGACCATTTTAAACCTCAACTTAAATATATCATGAAACTCTTCCTCAGAACATAATCGTGGTTCACTGTTCTCTGGTCTCAATTTTCTATTTCTATTTCATTTTACCTCATATTTTCTTCTTAAAGATTAACATTTTGATTAACAAAACAAAAAAAAAGAAAAAATGAAATTTTATTGTTATGGTATTTTATGGTGATAAAAATCTAGTGTGTGGAAAAAAGGATAACTTATTAGTTACAATCAATCTTATTCAATTTACTAAAGAATTAATTTATTGTAACCATTGTTGCACAGTCATTTATTACATTCTGGTGGAATAATTTAGCCATTTCCTCATCTTTAAATGTTCTTGGTGCCTCACTAGTAAAATGGGACATTACTTAACTCTACTAAAAATTCTGCTTTTTTCTCAAAATTTTAAGTTTTGCATATTTGAGAAGAGAAAGTACTGCAGATTGTAAAAGGAGTGATCTGTCACCTTGACTTGGACTTTGATGAACCAATTTTAGAAACAATTTGTGGTTCCTTTACTCAGTTAAAAGGAAATACTCATTTAAATATTGCTTTTCAATCAAAGAGTAGTATTATCATAATCCCCCAAAATATTTGTTATATATATTTCAATAATTTTCCAAGCTGACCTGTGACTGACAATTGTATCCTTTCATATGAGAGACCTCAATTTACTCATAAAATGATATCTGCCTTTATATTCTCACATTTTATTCAATCTAGCTTCTTTCTCTAGTAAGCCAGATTCTTTAATCTTGTGATGGTATCTAGTCATACTGGGATTTCCCTTTGGTCTTGCCCATTTGGATGGATACTTTTTTCAGAAACAAAATGAGGGTTTTACAGGAGAGGGGGAGTGGGTGATGGGTGAGCCTGGTGGTGGGTATTAAGGAGGGTACATATTGCATGGAGCACTGGATGTGGTACAGAAAGAATGAGTCTTGGAACACTAAAAACTAAAATTAAATTTTAAAAAATTATATTTTGGGGAGTGTCTGGGTGGCTCAGTGGGTTAAAGCCTCTGCCTTCAGCTCAGGTCATGATTCCAGGGTCCTGGGATTGAGCCCCCCATCAGGCTCTCTGCTGAGCAGGGAGCCTGCGTCCCCCTCTCTCTGTGCCTGCCTTTCTGCCTACTTGTGATCTATCTGTCAAATAAATAAATCAAATCTTTAAAAAAATAAAAATAAATAAACAAAAATAAAAAATTGTCTTTTTGGTTCTTGGCACACTTTCAGCCCTAGATATTGCTTTCTGATTTCTCCTGGTTCAATGCCATGAAACTGGGAACAAACTCCAGGAATAATGATCTCACTAAAGGTTTTGAATTCTTAAAAAAGATCTCAGTTTTGGTGCATTTTCTTTAAGGGTTGATCATCAGAAAGCAATTATGTAATAAGTCAATTTCTTAGAATAACCTGTGACAAAAGACAGGAACAGAATAGTTTAACAAAAGTGATTTTATTATAATCTCAACCAGAAACCAAATTTAATAAAAATGACTTAAAATATTTTACTTTAAAAAGATTAAAAATAAGATAAGGAATCATGTACTTCATAGTCTTCATATGTTCAAAAATAGCACCTTTTTAGTCAGTTTTGCAAATATAGTAGTCTGTGTTTATTATAGTACCAAGAGTTGATATTTTCTGCTGCTCTCTTGTTTTCTATAAAATTATGAGAAACCTAATCCCTTCAAATCCATGATTGAACTATGAAACAAGGTTATCTCTATGAACACAACGTTGAGGTACGTCACATTATATAACCTTCTCATTTATTTGCTTATTTACTTAAAAAGAAACTTTTTAAGATGGAGGAGACAGATACTGTGACAATTGCAACAATTGACTATTGATCCTCAACACCAGCAGAGCTACCACCGCAGGCCACTTCACAATCGTTTGATATCTATAGCATTTAGTGTTTCTTTTCCAGAAAATCCTTGTACAGATGGCTAAATTCCAAATCTATTCTCCCATTCTGTGTCAGGTTACAACATGGAAATGGAAGTGAGCTATATTGCTCCTTAATTAGGTTATTATTTTTTTTTAATTTAAATTTTAAGCAGTTAACATACAGTGCAATATTGGTCCCTGGAATAGAATTCAGGATTCACCACTTACATATAACACCCAGTGCTCATCATAAAAAGTGCCATTCTTAATACCCATCACCAATCTAGGCAATCCCCCACCCACCTCCCTTTATTCACCCTGAATTTGTTCTCCATCAGTAGCAGTCTCTTATGGCTTGTTTCACTCTCTCATTTTTTCCCTTCCCATTTGTTTATCTGTTTTCTTTGTGAGTGAGTTTATAAGTGAGAATGTATGACATTTGTCTTTCTCTGACTGACTTATTTCACTTAGGGTAATACACTCTAGCTCCATCCATGTCTTTGCAAATGGCAAGGTTTTATTCTTTTTGATGGCTGAGTAATATTTCATCATAGATAGCTGTGGATCCTCCATGCTTTCTCTTTTCATTTTTGCAGGCTGTACTTAGAGCCCTCTAAAGCACTAGGGATATTGGAGTCACAAAAATGGAAGAAACTTGAATCCAAAAATGACTTCAAGAGGGGACTTTTAGCAGAACATAACTTTGAACTATTATATGTCATTTCTTCAAAATTTGGAACAAATTAATGCAGAAATCAAGAGAGGTTTTATCTTCTATGTAGTATTCTACTTTCTTGGCCACAGAGGAGATGACATGAAGAATACAGCAAAGGAAATAGAAAGATTGTTGGCAAATGCTTATCTGTCATTAATGTAGAAAAAAATATATTTTGTTTTACCAATAAAATGTGTCCTCAATTCCCAGGATAATGATGTTTACTCAAAAATTATGTGGTATCAAAGCAGAAGTTCCTTGAAGAGATTTCTTAAAACCTAGGGGGTATTTAAAATATATTTTATTAATGATTCCAAAGACATAATTTACATTTTCAAATATTGGTTGTGAGTGAGCAGTTTTCTTTTAATGTTTCTACTTTCTGAACAACTATTCATAGCTTTTGTATTTTGGTTGTTCTAAAGAATAGTAATTACCTTAATTATATGGTTGGCTTGTGTAAATTTATTCTATTGAAACATAGGAAATTTTAAATTTTAAAATTTGGATTCCTTTTGTCAAATGTAAAAAAGCTAAAATATCACTATGCTAGAACATTATCAGTTTAGTTTGAGTGCTGGCTTTTTTATTGATTTGGGTTTGAAGCATTCTTCTCAACAATAGAATTTTGTGCTAAATTTTTGGAGATTATTTTTTTGTTTGCTTTGGATGTTTGGTCTTCAGTTTTAGGCATTTGTAAACTTCTTTACTGCATTAAATTAAATGTTTTTTAATCTCTAAAGGCAGTTAACATTTTAGAAAACCTTTGCTTTTTAGGAAAGGATAATGAAAATTATATTTTGACCACTACATGTTAGTTATTTTTACTTTCTTTAAAGAGTTGCTTCATTGTGAAAACCTGCAAATATAAAGTTTTATATTGTTTTTGTTTTTATGTTAGTGTTTTGTTTTGGTTTACCAAAGGAGGGTGAACATATTTGCAGAAGTTTTATGCAAACGAGGAGTCCATTTAACCTTAGAATAACAAAAAGAAACAAAATATGTTCATTTCTGAGGGAGAAGGTTATTAAGGCATTTCAAGCAAAATTACGCATGTAAAAAAGCCAAATGACTAAAAAATGCCCCACTGTGGCCTAGGCTAAACCCATTTTTCTCCTTCCTTCTTAACAGAAACCTGATTCTCTTTCAGGTATCAATGTGCTCATTTAAGAAATTGTCCTTACCTATTCTATTGCACTTTAGAAATGGTCATTTTAAATAGTTTTAAGAAGTTTGGGCCAATTAGATATAAATGGAAGTTACTTACAAGCTCTTTAAACAAAGAAAGTAATGGGGTTTAAAATCATCTTCTTTACCTTATGTTTTACTTAGAATTTAGATTTGATGCCTTACATGAAACAATCAAACAGTTACCATAAAACATTGAAAATGCAGCCAAAGCCATGTGTTCAAAGAGCTAAATGAAAAGATTAAAAAAAAGTCCCTATTCCCAATGATAATTTAGTGCTGCTATTCCATAGCCAATCTGAATGCCTTTAGCCTTTTAGTAGTGAAAGTAGTAAAATAACTTACTGGTTTAAAACAATAATTTCTATTCTCTCACATGCAAATTTAGTCTTATCTGATAGAACCAGACCCCATAACAACAGCAATAATAGCAAAAACAAAATAAAAAACTCTATGCTTCTAATATCAGAAGGGCTAGCTAGAAGAAAAAATAAATAGAAAAAAAAAGGCCTCAGGATTGAAGGAAAATGGGACAATGTTACTTGATGTGAAGTGCAAGGAAATTGAGGTGGAAGAGGAGAAAATCAACAATCTTCACAATGATACAGTACAGTATTATTTTTTCTTTTTAATAACAGTATGAACAACATTACACAAGCTTTTCAAAAATACAAGAGGAGGAAATAATTGAGGTATCATCAAAAGTTAAAATAAACAGATGCCTGAATGTCTCATTCAGTTAAGTGTCTGACTTCAACTTGAGATCGTGATCCCTGGAGTTCTGAGATCAAGTCCTGCATTGGACTCATTGCTCAGTATGGAACCTGCTTCTCCCTCTGCCTGCCATTCTCTCTGCTTGTGCTGTCATTCTCTCTCTGTGATGAATAAATAAATTGAATCTTTTTTAAAAAGTTAAAATACAAATATAAAAATAATTTAAATTAAAGGAGGTGAAAGACCGGTACTCTGAAATGTGTAAAACACTGATGAAAGAAAATGAAGATGACGAAAACAAATGGAAAGATATTTCATCCTCATGTATTGGAAGAACAAATAGTGTTCAAATGCTCATATTACACAAAATAGTCTGCATATTTAATGCAATCCCTATCAAAATACTGACAGCACTTTTTACAGAACTGAATCCTAAAATTTGCATGGAACCACAAAAGAGAACAAACAATCTTAAAAACGAAAGACAAGGGGTGCCTGGGTGGCTCAGTGGGTTAAGCCTCTGCCTTCAACTCAGGTCACAATCTCAGGGTGCTGGGATAGAGCCCCAAATCAGGCTTTCTGCTCAGCAAGGAGCCTGCTTCCCCTTCTTTCTCTGCCTGCCTCTCTGCCTATGTGTAATCTCTCTCTCTGTCAAATAAATAAATAAAATCTTTAAAAAAAATGAAGGACAAAACTGGAGGTATCACAATCTCAGATTTCAAGATATACTACAAAGCCATAGTATTCAAAGCAGCATGGTGCTAGCACAAAAATAGATATATAGATCAATAGAACAGAATATACAGCCCAGAAATAAACCCACAATTATACGGTCAATTAATCTTTGACAAGGGAAGAAAGAATACAGAATGAGAAAAAGACAATCTCCAACAAATGGTGGGAAAACCCATGACAACTACATGAAAAATAAACTGGGTCACTTTCCTATCTATACACAAAAATAAACTCAAAATGGAGTAAGGAACTAAATGTGAGACCCACTTAAAAATCCTAGAAGAGAGCACAGGCAGCAATTTTTCTTGACATCAGACATAGCAGCGCATTTCTAGATAGGTCTCCTTTGGCAAGGAAAACAAAAGCAAAAATGAATTATTGGGACTACATTGAAATAAAAAGCTTCTGCACAGCAAACAAAATGGTCAACAATGAATTCTGGAACACTGAAAAGAGATAAAATAAAATAATAGAAAAAAGGGGGAAAAAAAGGGAACAGTCAACAAAACCAAAGGACAATCTTCTGAATGGGAATAGATATTTACAGATGACACATCTGATAAAGGGTTGGTATGCAAAATGTATAAAGATCTTATACAACTTAACCACAAAAGCAATCCAATTTTAAAAATGGGCAGAAGATGTGAATAGACATTTCTCTGAAGAAGACACCCAGAAGGCTAATAGACACATGAAAAAATGCTCACCATCACTCATCATAAGGGAAATGCAAATCAAAACCACCATGAGATATCACCTCACACCTGTCAGAATGGCTAACATAAAAAAAAAATAAGAAACAAGTGTTGGCAAAAATATGGAGAAAAAGGAACCCTCTTGCACCATTGGTGGAAATGTAAACTGACGCCGCCACTATAGAAAACATTATAGAGTTTCCTAAAAAATTTTAAAAAATGGAACTACCCCATGATCTGATTATTGTGTTACTAGTATTCACCCCCAAAATACAAAGAAATTAATTCAAAGGGATATATGCACCACTATGTTTATTGCAGCATTACTTACAATAGCCAAATTGGGGAAGGCATCCAGAGATAGATGAATGGATAAAGAAGATGTAATATATATATATATATATACATACACACACAGTGGAATATTATTCAGCCATAAAAATGAATAAAATCTTGCCATTGGCAACAGCATGGATAAAACTAGAGAGTAAAATGCTAAATGAAATAAGTCAGAGAATAACAAATACCATATGATTTCACTCATATGTGGAATTTAAGAGGCAAAACAAACAGGCAAAGGGAAATAAAAAGGGGAGAGATAGAGAAAGAGAGAGAGACCAAGAAACAGACTCAATTATTAAGAACAAACTAATGATTACCAGAGGGGAGGTGGGAGAATGGATGAATCAGGTGGCGGGTATTAAGGAGGGCTTTTTTTTTTTTTTTTAAATAAGCACTGGGTGATGTATGGAACTACTGAATCACTATAGTGTACACCTGAAACCAACATGAAATTGTATGTTAACTATACTGGAATTAAATTAAAAAAAAAAAAGTGAAGTTCACTTTAACAACAACAGAAGAATGGATAAAATCAAAACCACAGGAAACAAGTATGAGCAAGGAAGGGGAGAAAAAGGAACCCTCTTGAACTATTGATGGGAATGCAAACTGGTGTAGCCACTGAGGAAAATAATATGGAGGTTCCTCAAAAAATTAAAAATGGAATTACTATAGGATCCAGGATTCTGCTACTAGGTATTTACCCAAAGAATACAAAGACACTAATTTGAAAAGGCATTTGCACTCTCTATTTATTGCAGCATTATTTACAATAGCCACAGTATGGAAGCAG
>ML093358.1:27231-160664 GCA_003697995.1 Taxidea taxus jeffersonii | reverse complement strand
GTGCAAAACTGTGCTACTGTTATTAGGTTTCTATCATTTTTTATGTATCACTGATGAAGTTTTTAACTATTGTGCCCCAATCTCATTTTTTCTCATAAACCTTGTGGTTTGTATTGCATAGGGTGGGAATGCATATGCTGCACTGTAGCAGAATTGTGGTATAACACTGGATTAATAATAAAATCTGAGGCTCTTTCATTATGAAATAACTGCCTATTGGGAAAAAAGCTCAGAGAATCCAGGTCAATGTTAAGTCTGTTTCCATAGAAACCATAGACGCTGAATGAGACAGAACAAAACTGTTCTAAAAGCATCATTACCATTCCTATGATAAACTAAAAATGTTGTAATGGGCAGATCTGAAATGATCTCATCTCAGCACTTACGAGAAATTAACTTATTTATGATGAACTCTATCTTGTACTTTTAGAATGAACGAACTATCAAACTTTTTCAGAGTAGGTCATCTTCTTTAACAAAGTTGTAACTTTTACATAAAAGGGCAATACAACAAGAACTCTAAATAAGTAACTCCGTATCAACTGTCCTCCCAAGCTTTTGGTTAAGTTAAAATTTCAAGCTTCATTTGTCCTAATTTTCATGACTGCTGGGCCAAATGAATGCTTCTACCTGGGACGTTGAATCTGAAACCTCTGACACAATAAGTCAGAGAAAAGTGACTCTATGAAGTGGGGACATCTCACTCATTCTCTTGTCAAGATGTACTTTCTAGTGGCAGTGATGCCACAGAGAGCACTCCTAACCAGGTCTGGGGCTGTGCACCATCTTGGCAATGGTGCCCTTGGTCTCAACTGTTTTCCAAGCCTTGCTATCTAGCCTTTGCTTACATTCTGTGGGCTACCTGAGATATTTCATTTTCTTCTTCAATTAACTATTCAGTTTCTGTTGTTTGGAACAGGAACTCTGCTTACATGACTGTACTCTATATCCATGTCAAACTGAATAGCAAGGCGATATTGAGAAGCCCTTATTACTTCAATTAGAAGTTATCCATTTCCCCATCAGAGGTTCTCATGCTGTTCATTGTTCCATTCCTCTTTAAAGTTTGCTAACACTGTTCAGATTAATAGAGCCTGTCTCCCTCCAAATGTTCCTTTGTAATCATGACCTATAATCCAAAAACTATTCTATAAAAACTTATAAAATTGCCTACATTAAAAAAATGGCAGAGACCAGCTAAAGTAAACTCAAAAGACACATGACAATGTAGGAACAAATATTTGCAACTCAGAGCACCAATAAAGGGCAATTATGCCTACTGTATAAAACCCAGAAAATCATTATGAAAATCATATGGTTGATTATCAACCAACACAAGGGAAAAAAATCGGCAAAAGAGCTGAACAGAAAGCTCACAAAAACAATTTTGAAACATGGAGATGCTCATCCTTACTCATAATAAATGAAATGTACATTAAAATTTATACTGAGATTATATTTTTCCCTATCATAATAGCAAAGAAAGGGCTGAAGAGAGTATGGGCCAGAAACACTCCCAAACAGTGCTGAATAGTAGTGTAAATCAATATCACCCCTATGGAAAGCAAGCTGACAAAACCTATCAGAACTATAAATGTACGTACTACTTTGACCTAGCACTTCCCCATTTGGGAATGAATCTTTTTTTTTTTTTTTTTTTTAATTTTTTTTTTATTTATTTGTTTGTGAGAGAGAGAGAGAGAGAGAGAGAGATATCACAAGTAGACAGAGAGGCAGGCAGAGAGAGAGGGAGGAGGCAGGCTCCTTGCCAAGCAGAGAGCCTGATGCGGGGCTTGATCCTAGGACCCTGAGACCATGACCTGAGCCGAAGGCAGAGGCTTTAACCCACTGGGCCACCCAGGCACCCCTGGGAATGAATCTTTACAATTTGCTTGCACACATTCATATTTATATTGACTTACATACAAAGTTATTCACTACAGTATCATTTATAAGTTAAAGAGTGTAAATAATTAAGACATAAATAAATTATGGTTAGTCTTAATGATATTTGATGATCTCTAAGATATAAAGGGAAAAAAAGCAAGGTATGGACACTGCTTATGGTATGTTGCCATTTATATGAAAATAGATTGGGGGGGCGCCTGGGTGGCTCAGTGGGTTAAAGCCTCTGCCTTCGGCTCAGGTCATGATCCCATGGTCCTGGGATCGAGCCCCGTATCGGGCTCTTTGCTCTGCATGGGGCCTGCTTCCTCCTTTCTCTCTGCCTGCCTCTCTGACTACTTGTGATCTCTGTCTGTCAAATAAATAAATAAATAATCTTAAAAAAAAAAAGATTAGGTATAGGTAAAATACAGATTATATGTAGATTTTATTTATATATAGATAGGGATATACAAAAAAGATCTCTAAGAATATAAATTAGTTACCTGGAAAAAAGAAGTGCCTCCAGGGGTAGAAAGGGTGAGAGATACATCACTACACACCTTTTGCTACCTTTAAAATCTGCAGCATGTGGATGAATTATCTTCTCAAAAACCAAACTAAAAACCTTCCTCAAAAAACCCAACATAAGAGTCGCTGTTGTGCAAATTCTCTAACAAAGGCAGTAACTGCACTTGTAAATTCTTCAGAGAAGATACATTACAGATTTATAACAAAATTTTATTAACTGATGGTTTTAGGAATAAACTGCAGAGGTCTTTCTCTCTTTATTTATTAAATATCAGCAAGGGCTTAGTCTGGATTAGAACTGTTAAACAACTTGAGTGGCAGGGAAGGGCTCAGGTAAATGGCTGTCTTTTACCTCCCAGAAACTTAAAGGAGTAGAGAGAGCTAGTTTTTCTAGCTTCCAGAACATGCATTTGATTTTATATACAGCTCTCTGCTTAGCATGGTGTAGCCTTGCTAGATGTCCTCAACAAATGCTTGTTGATTTGAGGTTAGAAACTTAATACTTAGCACTTGGGAATCAGTAATGTATGCAGCTTCCAGTTGCTAGCTATGAAATTTGCGTCTGCAGTGTCACTGGCCCATCTGAGGAAGATAGGCACTGGAAGAACAGTTATAAAAGAAGGACAATTAAAGAAGAAAAAAGGGGGCGCCTGGGTGGCTCAGTTGGTTAAGTGACTGCCTTTGGCTCAGGTCATGATCCTGGAGTCCCAAGATCGAGCCCTACATCAGGCTCCCCCTCTGACACTCTCCCCTTCATGCTAAGTAAATAAATAAAATCTAAAAATAAATCGTTAATTAATTAAAAAATAAAAAAGGACAATTGAGATAAAAAAATAAAAGTAACAGTTATTTAGGCAAGGGAAGGGGGAACTGACAAGCAACACCTTCCTCCGGTGATGGAAATATTTAAAATCTTGATCTAGGGGATAGAGAAATACAAAATTCACAGATAGGAGCCAAGAACTAACTTCTTACCATCCGGCGTCCTCCCCACCCCAGGAATGACAGGATCAGATATATAGTTAAGAAAATCACTTCAGCAGCAATGTGCAGTACAGACTAGAGAAATTATGTACAGTTTAGGAATGAAAAGCAATTGGATACATTGTAATTTAGAGTACTTCTATTACTAAGATGTTATAGTGATGTGTTTTAAAAATTTGACTCTCTTTCATATGCCAGATGTAATGTTATTTTGGCTATAGAAAATTCCCTGTCTTAGCCATATAGATTTTACTGAATGAGAGAAAAAGAGTTTTTGTGCCAGCCACATGGGTAACATTCACTGACACTAGTGTTAGGTAGACTCTTCATGGGGAACGGTGAATGTTAACATGAATCTCAGAACTAATTTTAACAACGTGAATGGGCAAAGTAGTTTCTAAAAGAAAGTCAACTTCACTGAAATCTGTATTTAAATCTCATTTTTATTGTTTTTTAAAAGATTTTTATATATTTATTTTGAGAGAGAGGAAGGGAGAGAGTGAAAACGAACAGGGAGGAGCAGCAGAGGGAGACGGAGAAGCTGACTTCCCGGTGAGCAAGGAGGCCTATACGCCTCCATCCCAGGACCCTAGCATCATGACCTGCGCACAAGTCAGACACTTAACCGACTGAGCCACCCAGGTGCCCTTAAATGTCATTTTTAAAATAACAAGCAAGAGTCTACGATTTCCCTAAGAAAGTACACATTGTGTTGTCTACACAATAGTGTATGTTTACACATAATGCTGTGGAAAAACAGCTGAAGTAGGTGAGCATAAAACAAAAGAGGCTGATTTTCACTTGTGGAAAGCATCCTTGTCACTTTATAGTCTTATCATAATAATCACTAGCAAGACAACCCAAGAAATGCCATGCTGAATCCAAGTGAGCATTATACCTAAAAATAAAAGAGCATAACATAATACTTGGCCTTCTCAATAATTATTTCAAAAGGTTTCCCATGGAGCCCTCTTTTTCTTTAGTCCAAATCTGGATCGATCAGGCAGGAAATTATCTCAACATTTTCTGTACCTCTATTTCCTAATGGTACTTGCATTGTACTCTTACAGTGCTATCATAATTATTATCCCCATTTTTGCTGGGCTTAAACAGTCTATCCATATCTTGCCATCTAGCTTAATGGCACAATTTAAGATTATTACACTTTGGAGCATTATTTTGAATTGGAAGAAGGTTAACATATCTATAACACTGGTCTAAGTTTAAGGAAATTCCAATAAGGATTTTTTTTAAAAATCACTTTTTTTCTTCTTTCTTAAGCACCCCGTTTTCATTGCTAGACCTGTTTTATGAGAACACAAGCTGTGATACTGTGTGCCCCTGAGGGTCTAGACAGTGTAGGTGCTCAAAATGCTTGCTCAAGTAATAAAACCAACCATTTAGGAATGACAGCAACTCAACTCTGGTTGTAGCGGTGCAATACAAGGATCACCAGGGCTGATGTGAAGGCTCAGAATGCCTAGGCAACCTACCACGCAGACAGACCTTCCTCTGCTAGCTCCTTACATGTTGATAAGCTCTAGGCTGCAGCCACAGACCCTTTCTTCACTCTCTACACACTCCACCTGAGCACAGGCAGCCACTACAATAGTCTCAACTCCTATTACACCTGGATGACTCAAACTGTGGTCTTTGACTCTGGCTTCCTTCGTAAGCTACAAATTTTCTCTCTTACTACCTATTAGATAGTTCCATTCATATGTCTGACTATACCTCAGCACAAACCCCAAACTGAAATTCTCATCATCCCCCTAAAACCTGCTCCTTCCCAGGTTTTGTCTATAGTAGAAAATGGCCCCACCCAACTATGTAACAATGAAACCCATGTATACCCCACTTCCTGTCTTACCCACCTACACTGAATCAGTCACTGATTACTAGTGAGTCTACCATCAAAAATGTATCTCCAATCCATGTGTTTCTCTCCTTTCTTTATACCATACCTGAGGCATCATCATAACTGACCAGAAATCACTCCTAATCAGTGACCTTGTCTTCAAACTAGCTCCCTTCCAATCTACTGTCCAGCCAGAATGATATTTCCAAAATATGAACTCTTAAATTTAGTCCTTGGGAAATATCCAAAATATTTGTCATGGCTTACAAGGTCCTTTAAGAGGTGGAAACTACCTTGTAAATTATACTATAACATGGCAAGATGAATAAGTGCATGGGGACTAGAAGAACCCCAATGACCTGTCACTTACTAGCTATCCCTTAATTAGCAAGTAACTTTGTTTATCCCTCAGTATGCTCATATAAAATTGAAGTATTAATACTTATCTTACAGTGCGGTCATTAAATGAGATAAAATACAATGCTTGATTGTGTGACACATCTGATACACAGTAAACACTACTTACACATTTGATACATTAATAAATATCAGCTACTGTTATTAACTCTCTAGTTAATTTCTCACTTCTCTCCCATTTGTATTCTGAGTTTCATTTACAGGGAGTATCTTTTACTTCTTTTATTTCCTCTTCTCCCACATTTCCTCCTCCTTTACATATCTAGTTTCTTTGGCTCCAACTTCCTCTCTCACCACTCCAACCTTCCTGGAATTCTTCAAGATTCCTCCTAAATGCCACATCCTCTAGGAAGTCCATCTTCCTAGCCCCTCTAGTCTTCTGTGAGGTGCCCTTGCTCCTGAAGGCTTCAAATTTTCCCTGCTATACATATGTCTGACTTTTTGGTCCTTCCTCCCCATTGCTAAATTCTAATTTCTGTGTGAAGTGCAATTGTCTTGTTCACCACTGTATTCCCACTGCCTAGGACGTTGCCTAGCACGTGGCAATAGATAGTTCTGTGTATGAATTAGTGTATCTTTCCTCCCTCATAATTCCCCCTCCCCCCCAAACTGCGGTGGTTAGAAGAGAGCACTATTCCTCTAACAGTGATCCGTAAAACATAGTTCAGAAAAGGCTGCCACGGTACAAACATGCTTAAATAATACTGGGAAGGGTAGGTTAAAACTGAGTTCGGGCTTCTGAAGGCTAACACTTCTGAGTCTCTCATCTACTAAAGAGCATCGTGAATCTCCAAGCTGTGTGTCTGGGGGCTAGAGGAGGGAGTGGGTAGGGACACAATTCTCAAAATAACTTCTGCAACCAGGGTTCTTCAAGAGACGCCGCAGCAAACCTGGTTTAAGCAGATGCCCTCCCCGACTAGAACTTCCAAGTAAGCTGGTAGTTGTGGATCAGCAATCTCTGAAGCACTCATCTCGCAGGGTTCACTGTTTGTAGGTCGGTACCCACTGGACACAGAACCTGAGAGCTGGAAGAAACCACAGATGCACAAAAAAGAGACCCAGCGGGGGAAAGCGACCGGTCCATTGCAGCACACGAACTCCGTACAACAGGAAGAGAGAGAAGGAGCCCAGACGTCAGTTTCGTCCCTGCGACGTCCACGACAAACCATGCCTTTGGCTGCTCGGGTCCGTCAAGTGCTGCCACCTGAATTTTGTTTTCAAGCCAAACCGAAGTTAAGTGCGTGTTCCTCGGCTCCTCGCCCCTAGGCCTACAGGTCTCGGCCTACTCCCCCCACGACACACTTTCCCTGTAATCCATGCAGCGCCGCTGGGGTGGGGGAGATCGTTTCTGTTGTTCCTTCTTCCCTCCAGAGATTATTTGCAGAGTGTAAACTTTTTCATGGAGACCAAAGGAACCTGTTCGTTTTAACGCCCCCGCCTCAATCCCCACGGGCGCAACTCCCCAGCCCAGCGCACCCAACCTACCCTACCCGCTCCCTTCCTTGCCTAGACCTACGGGCCCTGGCGTCGGTCTTCACCTGGGACTGCCATGGCGCTGGTAAGAGGGGTCGCAGGAGCCGTAGGCTTCAAGAGGACGCCCGCCTCACGCCTGCAGCGAGGACAACAAATGGCGAGGGCGGCCTCTTCCTCCCACCCGCGCCGCGGGACCTCGGTGACAGTCCAGGAAGGCCTCCGGCGACAGCGGAACCAAGTCGCGTTGATTCAGTTTCCGGCGGAGTTATATTACAGAACACACATGGTCCGAACCATTGCTGCCATCTTCGGGGGGGCGGTGAGTGAGACCTGCACATACGTGTAGTGAAGTAAACAACACCAAGATTTATAGATTGCATTTAAAAATTGTAACACAAATGAAATTAATCTGTGGGCTCTTAATAATCTTTTCTGCTTCCCTGGAGCCCATCGGAACCCCCCTTTTCAGGTTTAGCGGTGCTCTGGTCCGGGAGCGACATGGCGGCGTCCATGAGGAACTAGTTTGGGGTAAAGGTAGTGCTTGGTTTCGCTGTCTTGGCGACACTGACAAACTGGAGCTCTCCGCGACCATCCGACTGAAGGAAGCGTTCACTGATAGGTGGACAGCTTTAGTGATCGGCCCTCCGTTCTTATTCCCAATTAGAAGCCGAGTCCTGAGCACTGACCAGCATGAGCAACATCTACATCCAGGAACCTCCCACGAACGGGAAGGTGAGCGCCTCATCTAGGGAACCTGGGCTCCTCGAAGTGATACCGCACTGACTAAGGGAGCTCTGGGGTCTTAGGGTTGGAAGAGATCACAAGAAGTCATGTCCCGTACTCCTGCCTCTGAACAGGATTGCATAGAAAACCATCTGTTACCTCTCAGCAAATACTTTGAAAAAGTCCCCAGTTGCAGATTTCTCCATCTACCAGCCTTCTGGTCCTATTTCTTGCTTCAGCCTAACTCAGGCAGGCGTTTCTAGGGTCTTAGGTAGAAACCCAAGTACATTGTAAATTTCGACTTTTTTTCCCTCTCTTTTTTGCTTAACTTGGAAATTACTTTCTCCATTCTTCTTACAGTTACTTATAGAACGCCTGGTAGGCACCAGGCACTGTACTAGGTGCTGGGGCTACAAAGATGGTTGGATGATGTTGTTGCTCTGGAAGAGCTTATGATTTTCTTTGGGAGGCAGGCAGGTAAAGAAAAATCTTGTGATATGTCTAGGCATGCTTAAGGAGAGAAGAGTCTAGTGCTATGGTAATACTAAAAGGTGAGCAACTGGGAAGTGAGAGAAAAGCTTTGTGGATGAGGTATCTTTTGAGCTGGTCTTAATTTTTTTTTTTTAAGATTTTATTTATTTATTTGACAGAAAGAGATCACAGGTAGGCAGAGAGGCAGGCGGGGTGTGGGGGGAGTAGGCTCCCTGCTGAGCAGAGAGCCTGATGCAGGGTTTGACCCAGGACCCTGAGATCCTGACCTGAGCTGAAGGCAGAGGCTTAACGCACTGAGCCACCCAGGCACCCCTTGAGCTGGTCTTAAGACGTGAGATGACTGTCAGAGAAAGTAGGGAATGGGAAATGTTCCCACATTAGAATGGGAGAATGGTTTCCTGATTGATTTAAAAGGTCAAGGTATGTCAATTCCATTCGAAGATTTTTCTCTGCAGTATGAGGCAGAGGAGTCAGTAATGGAGTAAGCATCACCTGAATTCTTAAGCTGAAAGCTAGTCTATATCACATATGAAAGACAATGAACCAGCATAATGGAGAAAATAGTGTGGCTGGGAGTACATAGTTGTATTAGGATAAACTAAATTTACATTAGATGCAATTCTGTTGCATGATTGTATCATAGTTCATGCAATTTTTTGTTGGTTGACATTTTGTAATATAATCAAGGCAATTTGAAAACAAAAACAATAATGCTGTAATTGATATCCCCAGCAAAAATTTCACTGGGTATTTTGAGCTGAGCAATTATTTTAATTCTTTGTTGTCTGAACTTCTCCTTACTCCTGACCCCTACCTCACATCATTGTGAAAACTCAGAATACCCCTTTTCATATTTCCAAATGTTTTTTAAGGGTGATATCACCCACAGTTGATAAACACTGGTAGAGAATGGATAAACACTGGTAGAGAATGCCCATCCTTCTAGACTGGGCCTTCACACTTAATGTTCCTTTCTCTGGTATACTCTTTGGCCACCTCAAATGTCTCCTTAGCAGAAAGGAAATCCCATTCATGTCTTGCCTGCCTCTCACCCTTTACCTCTAAAGTTTTTTTCCAACTGCTCTCTAGTTACTGTTTATTGTGTTATTCCCTTCTCCCTGCAAGCACTATGATGGCAGGGACCAGTGTCTAGAATGATGCTTGACAAATGGTAGGAAGAGTGCAGATATGTACTGACTGAATGAATAAATGGATGAATTAATACTATATTTCTCCTAAAGAATTAAGCATCAATGAGTTTGAGGTTATACTGCTGCTGGTCAAGGGAACATTTAGTTGCTTTACTCTGGAGGAAGATTTGATGTGATCATAAAGAGGAAAAGCTTTAACAGAGATACATTCCTGAACAGGAGATCTTTTATTCAACAAATGTTTATTGAGCAACTAGCACATGACACCTCTATGCTAGGTTTTAGGGATACAAGGGAAAGAAAAACCAGCATTGTCCCTATTATCATGGAGTCAGTGAAGTAAAATATACATTCACCAAATAGTCATGCAAATAAGTACATGCCAACTATGATAAACACTGTACTTATGGAACAGTATTGGGCTTATGGAGAATACCAGGCCCAGCCAAAGTTTTCTTTCAGAAATAACTGGGGATTTTTTCTCAGTGTAAGTCCAATTGAAGACAATGAACCTTCAAAGTTCTGTATCATAGAGAGCACATGGCAAGAATTTTGGCCTGGAAAGAATTTAAAGATTTTATTTATTTAATTGACAGAGATCATGGGTAGGCAGAGAGGCAGGCAGAGAGGCGGGGGAAGCAGGCTCCCCACCTAGCAGAGAGCCCGATGCAGGGCACTCGGGGCTCTATCCCAGGACCCTGAGACCACAACCTGAGCCAAAGGCAGAGGCCCAACCCACTGAGCCACCCAGGTGCCCCTGGCCTGGAAAGAATTTAAAGAGATATAATAACAAGTTTGCTCAGTGGATGTTTAGTGTCTCTCCTGTCTAATGACACATTAGGTACTAAAAGAATAAAGAGATACTCAGAATAAATGGGACAAAGTTCCTCCCTTCAAAGAGCATAGTATCAACTGGGAAGTAATTGACATGTCATATCAGTGGTAGAACCCCTAGCAATTGTCTACAAATGTGCTGTGTTTTGCTGTTACTCTGGCCTCTGAAGATGAGGCACAGAAAGTACCATTGAGAAATGTCCTATTACACTCAAGATGAAAATGCCACATACTATGAACATGTAATTAAATTGCATATTAATATATATTTATTAAGAAACAAAGTATTGTCTTAGGAGCTGCAGGAAAAGAAGCCACTGAAACCTCACAAAGTAGAGCTGGCCAACCAAATGTATGCAGGAAGGAGACATGTGCCTTCTTTTATTTTTTATTTTTAAATTCTTTATTCAAATTCAATTTAGTTAACATACACTATATTATTAGTTTCAAGAGTAGAATTTAGTGATTCATCAATTGCATATAACATGCAGTGCTCCTTATGTCAAGGGCCCTCCTTAATGCCCATCACCCACTTACCCCTTCCCCCGATTCACCTCCCCTCCAGCAACCTCAGTTTATTTCCTAGAGTTCAGCATCTTCTATGGTTTGCCTCCCTCTCTGTTTTCATCTTATTTTATTTTTCTTCCCTTTCTCTATGTTCATATGTTTTGTTTCTTAAATTCCACATATGAGTGAAATCAAATGGTGTTTGTATTTCTCCAACTGACTTATTTCACTTAGCATAATACCCTCTAGTTCTAGCACGTCATTGCAAATGGCAAGATTTCATTCTTTTTGAAGGCTGAGTAATATTCCATTGTACAAATATGCCATATCTTTTTTATCTTTTCATCTGTCAATGGGCATCTGGGCTCTTTCCATACTTGGGCTATTGTGGACTTCACTGCTAACATTGGGGTGCATGTGCCCTTTTGAATCACTATATGTGTATCCTTTGGATTAATATCTAGTACTGCAATTGCTGGGTCATTAGGATAGCTCAATTTTTAACTTTTGAGGAACCTCCATACTGTTTTCCAGAATAGCTATATCAGTTTGCATTCCCATCAATGGTGTGAGAGTTCCCCTTTCTCCACATCCTCGCTAACAACAGCTGTTTCCTGTGTTGTTAATTTTTGCCATTCTGACCAGTGTGAGGTGTATCTCATTGTGGTTTTGATTTGTATTTCCCTAATGCCAAGTGATGTTGAATTTTTTTTCTCTGTCTGTTGGCCATTTGTATGTCTTCTTTGGATAAGTGTCTGTTCATGTCTTCTGCCCATTTCATGATTGGATTTTTTGTTTTTTGGGTGTTTAGTTTGTTAAGTTCTTTATAGATTTTGGATGCTAGCCCTTTATCTGATAAGACATTTGCAAATACCTTCTCCCGTTCCATAGGTTTCCTTTTAGTTTTATTGACTGTTCCCTTGCTGTGCAAAAGCTCTTTATCTTGATGAAGTCCCAGTAGTTCATTTTTGCCTTTGTCTCCTTAGCCTCTGCAGACATGCCTAGCAAAAAGTTGCTGCAGCTGAGGTCGAAAAGGTTGTTGCCAGTGTTCTCCTCTAGGATTTTGATGGATTCCTGTCCTTCATCCATTTTAAGTTTATTTTTGTGTATGGTGTAAGAAAGTGGTCCAGTTTCATTCTTCTTCATGTGGCTGTCCAATTTGCCCAACACCATTTGTTAAACATACTGCCTTTTTTCCATTGGATATTCTTTCTTGCTTTGTCAAAGATTAGTTGACCACATGCACCTGCTTTTTTAGTTCAGTATTTTATCAGTGGAAAGATTAAGAAATAACTCTGGTAGACGAGGGGGCCCAACCATGTATGCATTCTTTTTTTTTTTTTTTTTCACAGGGGAGAGGGAGAAGCAGACTCCCTGCTGAACAGGGAGCCCGATGTAGGGCTCGATCCCAGGACCCTGAGATCATGACCCGAGTCAAAGGCAGATGCTTTTTACTAGGTGTAAGCATTCTTTTTACTAGGTGTAGTTGACTGTGGCCAGAGAAAATTGTATAAGAATAATAATTACAATAGTAATAGCTGCTATTTTTTGAGCATTTACTATTTGTCAGGTACTGTTCAAAGCAGTCTATGTAGAATAAATCATTTTGTCCTCACAACAAACCTATAAGAATATTATCCCTATTTTTACATAAGGAAGTGGAGTCACAGATATGTTAGATATCATGTCTAAAGTAACAAAGCTACTTTACCCTTTGTAAGTGGAAGCGTCACTGTTGTCCTTTGAGCACCCTGACTTCACAGACTACAAAGGCAGGGATGAGGTATATTAGCTCGTTCTGTAGAGCAGTGGTTTCTAAACCAGTGAGTGCACACTTGAAGGGATATGCAAAACCACCATGAGATGCAGGGAGAAAAATCTACATTCTTCTCTTTGTATTGATTGTCTTCTTTCTTGCTTAAATATAGCATTTTATATAAAAAGGAACATATAAATTCAGTTATTCATTCAGTCACTTTTTATATATCATGATGTAATTTTTCCTAATGCCTTGCTAAATGGATTTACATTTCATGGTATCTGGATTAACTAAACCAGTCCTTACAAACTTCACATTAAAAATAATATTAATAGTGTAAACATAGGCAAACCATAAGAAAATGGTAGAGTTGAGCCTCAACATGGGAAGTATGTAAGAAATCTGAAATTATTATGAAAATTATTTGAAATATGGATTTCCACTTATTATTGCTAATGACGAACTTTGTCTTAAATGTATATTGTGCCTTGCCATATTTATAAGTAAGAATATAAAGCCATTGTGATTTTCAAGACATTTAAATCTAAGTGTATAGAGATGAAAGATGGACCTCTACAATTTGAAAGCAATGTTATACTAAATGAAAGAAGCCAGATACAAAAAGCCACATATTGGGGGCGCCTGGGTGGCTCAGTGGGTTAAAACCTCTGCTCGGCTCAGGTCATGATCCCAGGATCCTGGGATTGAGCCCCGCATCTGGCTCTTTGTTTAACAAGGAGCCTGCCTCCCTTTCTCTCTCTCTCTGCCTGCCTCTCAGCCTGCTTATGATCTCTGTCTGTCAAATAAATAAATAAAATCTTTTTAAAAAAGCCACATATTGTATGATTCCATTTATATGAAATGTTCAGTAGGCAAACCCATAGAAAGTAGATTAGTGGTTGCCAAGGGATAGGAGTAGGAGGAAATAGGGAGTGACTGCTAATGGAGACAGGGTTTCTTTTGAGGGTGATGAAATGTTCTGGAATTAGGTAGTGGTCATGGTACTAAAAACCACTTTAAAAGGGTGACTTGTTTGATATGTGAATTATATCTCAGTAATGCTGTTATTTAAAAAAAATTCATCAGATCACTAGTAAAGAAGATTAAGAATTATCTAAAAATACTGTTTTTATGTAATTCTTTGAAATGTTTATATTCTGTGACTCTTAAAATTCTAGAGGAAAAAAGTACATATTTGAGGACTGTGTGTGCCCAATTCCTTAACTCCCTTCCTACTTCCCTTCTCATCTTTGCTAATACAGATGCATACTTTGAAAAAAGTTGGAATCATTGTATTAGAATTGGAAAGGAGAGAAGACATGTGTAGGTTCCCTTTAACAGTAACATTTTATTTTAAGTATACAAGGGGATAATAGGTAGGACAGGACATTGTCTTTTTAGATAACTATACTTTTAGGATTGAGATATATACCAGTTTTCATTCAAAATCAGAAGATGTTACCCAGTGTTCTAGATACAGTCTAGGGAGTTACTCAGTCACTCACTTTGCATCCCAAAAATATACCTCCCAAGAAAATGAGAATCTAGTTGGGTTGATTTGTCATGATAGAGTATTTCTTTTCTTTTCTTTCTTTCTTCCTTCCTTCATTTGTTCCTTCCTTCCTTTCTTCTTTTTCTCTTTCCTTAAGATTTTATTTATTTATTTGAGAGAAAGTGAGAGCATGCACACATGCACCAGCCAGGGGAGATAGAGGGAGAAGCATGCTCCCTGTTGAATAGGGAGCCTGACCCAGGGCTCAATCCCAGAACCCTAAGATCATGCCCTGAGCTGAAGGCAGAAACCTAACCTACTGAGCCACCCAGGTCCCCCCCAGAATAGAGTGTTTCTTTTGGGCGTTCTTTCATGCCAAGCCAAGTTAGAAGTCCTTATCTTCATGAGCTGGTAGAAAAGAGGCTATCAAAAGATTCCATTGACTATAGATGGTGATTTTGAGAGATACCATTTCAGTAATATACAACCTAGAATTCAATTGAGAATGTTTCATTGTAGGGGTGCCTGGGTGCTCAGTGGGTTAAGCCTCTGCCTTCAGCCCAGGTCATGATCTCAGGATCCTGGGATGGAGCCCTGCTGAGCAGAGAGCCTGCTTCCCCCTCTCTCACTACCTGCCTCTCTGCCTACTTGTGATTTCTCTCTCTGTGTCAAATAAATAAATAAATAAAGGTTTTTAAAAAAATTTTAAAAAGAATGTTTCATTGTAAATCAGGAGAGAGAGAGAGAGTGGGGGGGGGGTGGGGAGAGGGAGAGATAATCTCAAGTAGACTCCCCAATGAGCATGGAGCCTGGCATGAGGCTCAATCTCATGACCCTGATGTCTTGACCTGAGCCAAAATCAAGAGTCAGATGCTTAACAGACTGAACCATCCAGGTACTCCAGGAATGGCATGATTTTGAATGAGAAAGTAGAATGTTTATATGTAAAAACATAATTGTAAAATTGTCTTATGGTGTCACAGTTTCATGGGTTCATTGTTCTTTAATTTCTTTCTTTTTTTTTAAGATTTTATTCATTTATTTGACAGACAGAGATCATAAGTAGGCAGAGGGGCAGACAGAGAGAGAGAGGAGGAAGCAGGCTCTCCGCTGAGCAGAGAGCCCGATGTGGGACTTGATCCCAGGACCCTGAGATCATGACCTGAGCCGAAGGCAGAGGCTTTAACCCACTGAGCTACCCAGGCACCCCTGTTCTTTAATTTCTTAATTTGCTATGCCAATATTATTGGAAGAAAGGCTGCAAACTTTCTTAATTAAAGCAAGTTTAAATGATTGATTTTTAAATGAGTAAGTTTTTCTGATTAAAAAAGGTATATGCTATTTTTTTGCTTGGGTCCTAAATTATTTCTAAAAATGGTATTTGAAAGATATAAATTTATAATGACTTGTATTGAATTTTTTAATTCAAGTATAATTAACATACAGTGTTATATTAGTTTGAGGTGGAATGATTCAACAGTAGAATTATTCAACAATTCTATACAATATTCACTGCTCATCAAAATAAATGTACTCTTTAATCCCCTTTATCTATCTCACCACCCCCTACTTCCCCTCTGACAACCACCATTTTGTTCTCAGTATTTAAGGGTTTGAGGGTTTTTTTTGACATTTTTGTTTGTTTTGTTTCTTAAATTCCACATATGTGTGAGAACGTATGGTATTTGTATTATTGTGTCAGACTTATTTCTCTTAGCAGTATTATACCGTCTTCATCCATACTGCTGCAAATAGCCATATTGCATTCTTTTTTATGACTAATATTCTACTACCAGATTTATATATATAATATATATATTTATGTACACACCACACACACACAGAGACATACATGCCACTTCTAATTTATCCATTCATCTGTGGATGGACACTTGGGTTGCTTCCATATCTTGGCTATTATAAATACTGCTGCTATAAACATAGGGGTACATATATCTTTTCAAATTAGTGTTTTTATTTTCTTAGGGTAAATACCCAGTAGTGGAATCACTGAGTCATATGGTAATTCTATTTTCAATTTTTTAAGTAATCTCTGTACTGCTTTCCACAGTGGCCACACCAGTTTACATTCCTACCAACAGTGCATGAGTGTTCCTTTTTCTCTATATCCTTGCCAGCATTTATTTCTTCTTGTCTTTTGACTCTAGCTATTCTCACAGGTGTAATGTAACATCTCATTGTGGTTTTGATATGCATTCCCTTGAGTATTTGCATTGCTCAGCTGATTTGAGCATGATTTCATGTGTCTGTTGGCCATCTGTATGTCTTCTTTGGAATAATGTCTGTTCAGGTCCTCTACCCATTTTTCTTTCTTTCCTCTACCCATTTTTAATTGGATTTTTTTTTTTTTTTTGGTGTTGGGTTGTATAAGTTCTTTATGTATTTTGGTTATTAACTCCTTATCAGATATATCATTTGCAAAAATCTTCTCCCATTCATTATGTTGCCTTTTCATCTTGCTGATGGTTACCTTTGCTGTGCAGAAGCTTTTTATTTTGGTATAATCCCGATAGTTTTTGCTTCTGTTGCCCTTGCCTGAAGAGACATGTCTGTAGAAACATTGCTAAGGCCAGTGTCACATTGCTATCTGTTTTTTCTTCTGGGAGTTTTATGGTTTCAGGTCTCACATTTAAGTTTCTAATCCATCTTAAGTATATTTTTATGTATGGTATAAGAAAAGTGGTCCAGTTTCATTCTTTTGCATATAGCTGCCCAGTTTTTCCAATATCATTTGTTGAAGAGACTGTCTTTTCCCTGTTGTACTTTTGAGTGTATTTTTTTTTTAGTATAGCAAAAAAAGCCCAGCGAAGTTTTTAATTTTAAAATTGAAAACTCATTAATGAATGCCTTAAATTGAGCAGCCTTTCAACTAATTATCAAGCCAAAATGTTAATTTAATGTAATGATGTCATATTCTTTCTACAGGTTTTATTGAAAACTACAGCTGGAGATATTGACATAGAGTTGTGGTCAAAAGAAGCTCCTAAAGCTTGCAGAAATTTCATTCAGCTTTGTTTGGAAGGTAATCATAACTCTTGAGTTTTTTTCTGTAGGAAAATTTTTATTAATTTAAAAATAAACTGAAGTGTGTCTTTCCACAACATTGAGGCCTGCTGTTAAATGATGGTGATGAATGATAGGAATTGATATGAGTGATATGGTGTTGAGCTACTGTGTCAGGAAATAGAGGGAGGAGATAAAGACTGTCTTTCAAATAAATCTGTGTATCTTTAGTAGAGAAATTTATCTCTTCAATAAAACTTTGATCCTTTTTTATCTTTTTGTCTATTCCCCACTTCTTTCTTTCATCCTCTAAATAAAGGTACTCCCTGAGATTGCCTTAAGTTCTCCATTGTCTTTATCTTCAGTTATTACTTCTATCCAAATAACTGTCAAATTTAGAATTCCAGCCATTTTCTCTCTTCTTAATTCTAATTTACCTATTGAAGTGGACTTTACTCCCAATTTAGTAGTGGACTTTACACTTCCACTGTCAGCTATAACTAAACAAATTGCTTTGACTTTCACCTGCTGATTGTGATTGCCTTTTACCTGGTCTTTCTCTCTGTCATCTTTAATCTGTTTACCCTCTTTTTTTATTCATCTAGCAGCCAAATCCTCAGACGGCTTGGCTTCCTAGCCCTCCAGCCTTGTTTTTCATTGCACTAAATAACCATATGGTTTCAGTTGACTATTACTTTTATTTCCTGAGCACTTCCTTCCCATTTCCACTTTCACACATACCTTCATACCTTCCTTCATATCCTTAGTCTCCTTTCAGAATACTTTTTCTTTCCTTCTTTACTGTTTAAGTCTACCCACTTTTTTTTTTTTTAAGATTTTATTTATTTATTTATTAGAGAGAGAGAGAGCACAGGCAGACAGAGAGGCAGGCAGAGGCAGAGGGAGGAGCAGGCTCCCTGCCGAGCAAGGAGCCCGATGCAGGACTCCATCCCAGGACGCTGGGATCATGACCTGAGCCGAAGGCAGCTGCTTAACCAACTGAGCCACCCAGGCGTCCCTAAGTCTACCCACTTTTTAATATCTGTCCACAGTTCCATCTTCTCAATGAAGCCTTCCATCCAACATTCAGTGATGTCATTATCAATGTTTCCAGTATGATTTTAGACTGAGTCACAAAGTGACTATTTTTCTTTCAATAAACTTTACAGAATTATACATCCACTTGAGTGTTTTCTCCTTCAGAATACTCCCCTGTAGAACTAAACATTCTAAACATTTTTGTAACTTACTGGCTTTTGGAATACATTGCATATGGTTTCAGATATCTCCAGTAGTGGCAAATCATTATCTTTCTAAGTTATATCTGATCGGTAGAGACAGACAGGGTTAATCAGGTATCAGAAAACAACTTTTTGAGTCAAAAGCAAGGTGTGAAAGAGATCTTAGTATAACCAGTAGGAGGGTACAGCAAGAGCTCTCCAAATAGATAATAATTACACAAACAGATAATTACCAGGGGAGGATTTAAGATACAAAAATAAAAAGACCCCCCCCAAGATAGAAAGACATCTGCAAAGACCATTATTAATAATTGCTATGGCAGGCAGGAAGGAAATTGAGTCAGACAGGTAGTACAGTCAGAGAAACCTCAAATAACCATCAACAGAACCAAGAAACACAATAGACATAGAGAAGTCAGACTTGCTTCTGGAAAGAAGTTTTGAAGACTCAAAAGCTCAAATTTTATAGGGGAAGAGTGAAAGTACAAAAACATTAGAAAGAATGAATAGTAATTAATAATCCATGACCAGGTGAATGGAAGAAACAGAAAACATCTGGATATAATATGATAGTGAAGAAAAAATATAGTTCTTAAGTTAGGTCATGGTGGAACTTAATTGGAACAACAAAAAAATTATTTCCCCTATTTATGAGAATACAAGGAGAAAGAAAAAAGAATAGGAAAATCATAAGAAAAATAACTTAGAGCGGTTCTCTAAAGTTGAACAGGTGAAAGATAGAATTATGACTGCAGAGGCTAACAAGAAACCTGAGAAGATTAATTTAAATGAAAATACTCCCAAATAAAGTCAAGGTTTTAAAATAAAGAGCCCCATTTTAATTAACTAATTCTACGATTTAAACAAATCATGAAATTTCTAGGTCTTAGAACATTCATATCAGTATTTACTTCAATAAGGAATGATTTCCAGAATTAAAAAGTAAATGAGTAAAAACCAGGAGGGTGGAACATGATATAGGTATGGCAGTTAAAAGCAAGTTTTTAGTCATTTTTTTTAGCTTTACTGAGGTATTATAGACAAATAAAAATTGTATATATTTAGGATGATCTTTTTAAAGTGTACGGTGTGATAATTTAAGACACATACATATTGTGAAATGATTATTACTGTCAAGTTAAGTAATAATATCCATCACCTCACACAGTTACCTTATGAGTATGTGTGTGGTGAGAACACTTGAGATCTACTCCCTTCGCAAATTTCAAGTATACAACACAGTACTGTTTACTATAACCTCCATGCTATACACTGGATCCCCAGTAGTTATTTATTTTATAATTAAAAATTTTGGGAGTGTCTGGGTGGCTCAGTCAGTTAATAATGAGAAAATTATATGTACATCATGGTAGATGATAGTTAATATTGTATTACATATATGGAAGTTGGTAAGAAAGTAGATCTTAAAAGTGCTCATCATAAGAAAAAGGAATTTGTAACTTTGTGAGGTGCTGGCTGTTAACTAGACTTACTGTGGTGAACACTGCACAATATATATAATATTGAATCATTATGTTGTATACCTGAAACCACTGTAATGTTAAATGTCAATTATATCTCCATTTTTAAAAAGTGGCAGGAAAAATTATGTTTAAGCCTACCCAACAAGATGCAAGAGTCAGAACTCCTGAATGCTGCCTAGTTTTAACCTACTCTGAGTAAATGGTTACTTAATACAGGAGAGATACTTTTAGACTCAGTTTTTACAGTTTCTATTTGTAACCAAGGAGCACTTCTTTGCACTGAGTCTCTCTTACCAATATTGCTTTAAAGTATGGATTTTACGTCCAGATAGATCTTGCAAATGTAAATAATGATAAGGGTGCCTACAAGCCACTGTATTATATAGTACTTTATGAATTATGATAAACCATGGTCTTGTTTTGACTCATGAAGTAGGCACTTGATTGTATTTGTCATTGAATGAGTTACCCTGTGTTTAGGTGCAAGTAAGAGAAGACTGAGCTCAATATTATTTACATAATAAAGACATTTATAATCCTGTATGAATGACAAGAAATCTGGTGTCGGGCAGTTCTGCAGCTCAGTGAAGCTTTCAGGGAACTATTCTCCCTCTTTCTGCTTTGCAATTCTAAGCACGCAACTGAAACTAGGACTACACTCAGGAATCAACTCCATCTCCCATCTGCTCTGCTGCTACTTGTTTTTTGTTTGTTTTTACAACAATAATAATAGGTTTTGTTTATTCAGTCCTTCCTTCAGGGCTACACATATATTCTTCATATGTTTTCCTCTTAATATAAACTCTGATTCTGTAAAACCCTAAATATAGCCCTTCTGCCCCCACCAACTTCTTGGCTCAGGATTTACCTCACTGAGATGCCATGCTTCTGCCACATACCACTTCTTTTTCTTGGTGAAGTCTCCTTAGTGATTTCAGGTTCCAAATAATAAGTATGATTAAGGATCATATATGATCCCTCTTGTGTTTTTATAGCTTCCAAATATATTTATACATATTGTAATCTGGAGTTGGAGAGAATCTTGGAAATAATTACAACACAACAACCACCATGCTTTTTTGTAGAAATTGTGCTGTTTTGAGTAGACATTTTATGGTAAGTCGGGAAGAAGGGGTTTGATTTATGAGCCTATTTAATAGTGTGAGAAAAAAATCTTGTGACTCTAATATTAACTCTGAAAGCTATACACTTTGTTTTAGACTTTGCTAAATTATTTTAAATTTCTTTCAGCATATTATGACAACACCATTTTTCATAGAGTTGTACCTGGTTTTATAGTCCAAGGGGGAGATCCTACTGGCACAGGAACTGGTGGAGAGTCTATCTATGGAGCCCCATTCAAGGTGAAACTGAATTTTTATTGTTATTTATTTGCAAATCAGTTTGGATTGCTTAATTGAAAATGACTGTGCCCCACATGAAAAAAAATGCATTTCACATTAGTGCACAAAATCTGGTACCTGTCATGTGTTTAGGATTATACAGGTATAAGAACAGCACTTCCCCTATCAAGCATTCTGAGTTGTCTTATTGCTAGCTTTTACACTAGATTGAATTCAGGTACACCTGCTGGTGGTCATGAGGAAAATGTGAGTCAGGAAAAAAACCTATATTATGTAATTCTTGATATCTGACAATATCTGATCTCTGAAACTCTGTAAATGCAAAAGATTTTTAGAACATTTCATATGCCATCCTCTTTTAAAATATTTTATTTAACACTATATGGAATTTATATTAATCTGTTCGGACTGTTATAATAAAATACCACTGATGGGTTGGCTTAAACAACTGATGTTGTTTGCTTAAACAACAGCAATTTATTCCTCATAGTTCTGGAGGCTAGGAAGTATGGGTCAACTTACTAGCATTCAGTTTCTGGTGAAGAGTCTCTTCCTGGCTTGCAGATGGCCACCTCCTTGCTATGTCTTCACATGGTAGAGAGAGTGAGCTTTGGAGTCTCTTCCTCTTTCTGTAAGGGCACTAGCACTCCTGGATTAGGGCTTCACACTTATAACATCATTTAACTCTTATTATCTCTTTGCAGGCCCTGTCTCCAATACAGTCACATGGAGGGTTAGAGCCTCACTGTATGAATTGGGGAGACATAATTCAACCCAAAGCAGAACTCATTCTTAATTATGCACAACAGATGTTTGTAGCCTAAAACACATGTCATAATAGGAAATCACAAGAGGACAGAAGAAAGAATTAACATTAAAAATGTTAGGAAAAAGTGTATTAATCAAGAATAGGTCAGTGATTTTTTAACTGCCTACACAGATCTAAAAAGAAAAAAAAAGAGCATCATAGTTAATAACAGTGGGTTCAAATAACAACTACAATTTAGGTTATTTATTAATCGATGGTACCAATGTCATGTTCTTTTTATGAGTAAACATCAGTAGCTCTTAAAATATGAGAATTTGGGGAGCCCCTGGGTGGCTCAGTGGGTTAAAGCCTCTGCCTTCAGCTCAGGTCATGATCCCATGGTCCTGGGATCAGGACCCACATCGGGCTCTCTGCTCAGCAGGGAGCCTGCTTCCTCCTCTCTCTCTCTGCCTGCTTCTCTGCCTACTTGTGATCTCTATCTGTCAAATAAATATATAAATAATCTTTTAAAAAATATGAGAATTTTTAAAGACATCATGTTTATACTAATGAGATAGAGGGTCTGGAGTTTTAATTTTTTGCTGGGTCACTATGTAATTCTTGAGAAAAATACTTGAACTGTTTTCTTTAATTTCCAGATGATACTGGCCTTAGAAAATGAGGAATGTCTATAATAAAAATGTCTCAAATGTCACTAAAAAACTACTTTGTATTTTACCAAATTGACATGTCTCATGATTTTAGAGCTTCCATCTAGCAGAAAGGATTCCTTTATTCTATTGTTCAATGTAACAGTATAGCACTTTCTCATAATTCCTTTCTAAATTGAGATTTTTGGGCGCCTGGGTGGCTCAGTGGGTTAAAGCCTCTGCCTTCAGCTCAGGTCATGATCTCAGGGTCCTGGGATCGAGGCCCGCATCGGGCTCTCTGCTCAGCAGGGAGCCTGCTTCGTCCTCTCTCTGCCTGCCTCTCTGCCTACTTGTGATCTCTGCCTCTGTCAAATAAATAAAAATCTTAAAAAAAAAAAAAAAAAAATTTTAAATTGAGATTTTTGCTTATTATGTAATACCATTATATTGTTAAGTTTTTCAGTTAGGCCACTTTTGATACAGTATAAAGAGTTATGACTGGTTTTTTTTTGTTTTTTTTTTTTTTTAAGGTTTTATTTTTATTTATTTATTTGTCATAGAGAGAGCACGAGGAGGGAGAGTGGCAGGTAGAGGTAGAGGGAGAATCAGGCTCACTGCTGAGCTAGTCACCTGATGTGGGACTCGATCCCAGGACTCTGGGATCATGACCTGAGGCGAAGGCAGATGTTTAACTGACTGAACCACCCAGGCATCCCAAGTTATGACTCTTTGTGCTCCAACCTTTGACAATTACTTATTAAGGAAAAATAACTTTCTTTCTGAAAAGCACTGATTACATCATATGGCTATATTATAAATGAGTCTAGTATCAGGTCTGTTAACCAAGAGACTAATATATGGTATGTAGCCCTACCATAGCAAGAATCCACCTGAGAGAGGCTTTCTCTGGTTCTTTGGAAAACTGGCAAATGGGACCAGTGCCAGTTCAGAAAAGACTCAACAAAGACCTTTAAAAAAGTGTAAAGCACATAACACAATTATAGTAGATTCCTTGAATTAAAAAACAAGAAGAAAGCCATTTTTTCAAGACCTTTAGAATGGAGTGGGGAGGGGCAATAGTTAAAGACTCTACAATGACTCCAAGGTAGTGTTTTTGGAAAAGAAAAATAGAAGGTTCTAAAAAGTTAGATAACTTTAAGGGTTGGGAATAGGGGAATGACTTAGAAATCTCTTCCCCTTTGAGTGCCCTTCTTCTGTGTAAATAGGCAGCTTTCCCATAAAATAGGATAAATTTGTGGTTGAGGATATTTAGAAGATGCTTACAGGCTCGTGAAGTCAAGCTTAACAGTACTGAAGGAATAAGAAGTATTAGACTTGATTATACTTGAAAATTAGCCAAATAAAAACTTTAGCATGTTTGATTGGAAGTTATTTTTTTTTTTAAGATTTTTTATTTATTTATTTGACAGACAGAGATCACGCAAGTAGGCAGAGAGGCAGGCAGAGATGGGAGGGGAGAAGCAGGCTCGCTGCTGAGCAGAGAACCCGATGCGGGACTTGATCCCAAGACCCTGGGATCATGACCCAAGCCGAAGGCAGTGGCTTAACCCACTGAGCCACCCAGGCGTCCCTTGATTGGAAGTTATATAGAACCTTGTTAACAGAGTAGGAAGACCCTTATAACTGAGGTCATTCACTAAACTTTTTTTTTTTTTATGCTTCAGGATGAATTCCATTCCCGGTTACGTTTTAATCGGAGAGGACTGGTTGCCATGGCAAATGCTGGTCCTCATGATAATGGCAGCCAGTTTTTCTTTACACTGGGTCGAGCAGATGAACTCAACAATAAACATACCATTTTTGGAAAGGTTTGTGTCCATTTATCTTCAGCTTCTTTGATAAATATGACCAACTTATCTAGGAGCTGCCCTCATAAAAATATTCCCTGGGATATTTATTATTTCTAAAAATGATGGAATATATTCCTTTTACAATGAACTATGAGGGACCACCTTTATTTTTGTTTGTATGTTTCAAATAAGTCATTAATTATGACTGTAAATGTTCTTTTTCTAAAATCATACTGATGATATTAGCTACTTACTATATTGCTCATCTGATAATGTTTTTATGTTTTTTGAAATCTAGGTAACAACATTTAGTAGTTTAAAGTTTATTTTTGTCAATGATGAATTCCTTAAGTGTAAAGTGGAAGTTGTATTAACATTAAAACATTTTACCTGAAATATTACTTTGAGTAGTACCTATTTTTTTTTTGAAGACTTTATTTATTTATTTGACAGAGAGAGAGGGAGGGAGAGCAAGCAAGCACAGGCAGAGAGAGTGGCAGGCAGAGGCAGAGGGAGAAGCAGGCTCCCTGCCGAGCAAGGAGCCCATTGTGGGACTCCATCCCAGGACGCTGGGATCATGACCTCAGCCGAAGGCAGCCGCTTAACCAACTGAGCCACCCAGGCATCCCGAGTAGTACCTATTTAATCCTGCTCATATTTAACATCTTTCTTTAAAAGGGGATTCTGACCATTTTATTTTTTCACTCTCCCTTCTAAATATATTTCCACGTTTTAAGTCTTAGGCGTGGTAGACATCACTAGTGTATCAGCTCCCTCTGCTGGTTCAGTAGGAATGGTTTCCCCACAGCCTAGGCAATACTGGATTGTGTGAGGATGAAAGGGAAAAAATAAACTGAGCCCAACTGGAAAACTGGTATTATTTTAAACTGCCTGAGAAATGTTGAATGAAAGGACTCATGCTGAAAACATGCAATACAATATGGTTGCTTAAAACTTAACAACATAGGTTAAAATATGCACATCTGAACCACTACAACACAGGTTGTCTGATGTTCATAGATTTTCCTTCCTATTGTTTTTAAAAAATAAAAGTGTGTAATAAAGTGAGGTTTAGATTGTCATTCTGTACCACTTTTTACAATTGCTAATATATAACTTTCACATTAGAGAGAGACAAAGTATAGTATAGTAATAAGAATTCAGAAAGGCCATCACTGTCGGCTATGTAACTTCTTTGAATCTCAGTTTTCTTATCTAGAGAAGGAGGATAATGGCAGTGCCTGCTGTTAGGGTATTTCTGAAGATATAACAAGATAATGTCTGCTAAGCATTTACAGGTGGTACTGTTATTTACTTGTTCCACCCACTTCTAAAATCTAAATTTGTTTATTTTGTTTAAATGAAAAGTTGTCATTCAGTATGAGGTTACTTGGCATCATATCTTCACTTTTAATAAAACCTGATGTTAAATATATATTGGAAGTTTTCTAAAAATGTTATTGAGGGATTAAACTCTCTTTATGCTTTTTCCCCTTGAGAAGAAGTTGCTTTATTTGCATTATTTAATGCATAGGCTCCTATATAAAAATATGAAATTTCCTTTTAATTATTGAAAAAATATTTTCAGAAGCCCTCTCTTATTTCAAAGAATGAATATAATAGTTAACAGTTAGGTTTTCTGTCGTGTTTGATAGGTCACAGGGGATACAGTGTATAACATGCTGCGGTTGACAGAAGTTGACGTAGATGAGGAAGAAAGACCACGTAATCCACACAGAATAAGAAGCTGTGAGGTAGGAGCACGATGTCCAAGATATAGCACTTAAATTATCACGTAAGAGAAGCGGGCTGTTAATATTTTTATTTATTTTATTTTTTAATTTTTATTACTTTTTTCTTAGGTTTTATTTATTTATTCATGAAAGACAGAAAGAAAGAGAGGCAGAGGGAGAAGCGGACTCCCCACAGAGCAGGGGCGCCTGATGCAGGACTTGATCCCAGGATCCCGGGATCATGACCTGAGCTGAAGGCAGATGCTTAACCATCTGAGCCAACCAGGCACCCTGTTAGTATTTTTAAACTGTTGGATAAAGGCTTTATACTAAATCAACATCATAATTCGGATTTTGTCTCTGTAATTTAGGCACAATTTCTGATTTAAGAATTTTTTTTTAAATTGAAGGTTTTGGTTTTAAAGATGAAACTTTAGCTGATAATCCAGTATATGAAAACCTTGACTTATAAGGGAAAATAAGAAGAATTAGGCTTATTTAGCTCAATGGAGTACCTTCCTGGGTAATTTTAGGAAGAAGGTCCTTAGAAGCATTTGATTTGGGGTCATACTCTGAGTTTGTCTTGCTTACTAGGTATTACGTTTTCTTGAATGTTTTTCAACATTTTGTGAAATAAGGATAAAATACCTTTTACCTAGGGACGCCTGGATGGCTCAGTTGGTTAAGCGGCTGCCTTTGGCTCAGGTCATGATCCCAGTGTCCTGGGATCAAGTCCCACATCAGGCTCCTTGCTCAGCAGGGAGCCTGCTTCTCCCTCTGCCTCTACCTACCACTCTGTCTGCCTGTGCTCGCTCTCTCTCTCTATAACAAATAAATAAATTTTAAAAAAATACCTTTTACCTAATTACACATAGGATTATCAGGAAAATCCAGCGAGGCCATGTAAGCGGAAGTACTTTATGTAGTAAATATATCACTAGACTTATAATAGTTATGTGAGCAAAAAATATGGAAGTTAATATTAATGCAATTGAATACTGGTTTTAATTTTTTGTGAAATTTTAAAAAATGGGAAAATGTTTTCAAACTATTTTTTTCCGTAGGTTTTGTTTAATCCTTTTGATGACATCATTCCAAGAGAAATAAAAAAGCCAAAAAAAGAGAAACCAGAGGAAGAAGTAAAGAAACTGAAGCCCAAAGGCACAAAGTAATCAGAAATAATAGAAAAACAGAAATTCATTCATTTTGTTTCCTTTTGTAACAACTGTTTACTAGTGAGGGAGAGGTTAGTGTGGACTGGGGAGGTACCTGAATTATGAGTTTTTTTTTTCTAAATATGCATTTCTTTTATTAAAATACTGTATGTTATAAGCTAAAGAAGTGTGTCACATGTCTACATGAAATCTGTATTAATATTTATGACCACTATAGCAGTTATTTATGTAAATGAGTTAAGAATTTTTATTTTTTTTTACTTGTTTTTCAACTAATATATGCTCCGTGTAAAGAATTTGGAAAGTCAAGTATGAAGGATATAATGACTGCATGGTTACATAATTTAACTTTTCACTCCTGTTTTGGAGTAAGTAAGTTTCAGTATTTTTTATATTATTAGTTTTGTCTATTTTATTAAAATAGATATCAGAGAGTTAGATTTCAACTTCCTCTTTTAGTGAAGTGTAGCATCCACATTAGTAATTTTAGTGTATTCATAGTTGTTAGATTCAGACAGTTCCAGATACAATCCTGCCTAATACCATTTATAAGAGCAAAGTGTGTTCATATTTTTGAGCTTCAGATTCAGAAAATATTCAGAAATATTTTCATCCTGTAAAATGGAAATTATGATTACAACATCTGGGTGTTAGGAAGAGAAAATGAGCAGGGGAATTTGAAAACACCCAGTGGCATAGGTATTCAATCACATTTGTTTCTTTTCCATGACACCCTACAGTATAAGGAAGTTAAGCTGCTTTTATAAACTGTCAAATGTGAGCCACTTCGATAAGCAGTTGATGTCTTGTGGCAAAATAAATTCTTATATGGCGGTGTATTTGATATTCTTCTATTTTTTGATTCATTTCTTTTGACTAATTTATATCTGGGTGAAAGGTCACTGTCACCATATTCAGGTACAATATTTCATCACTATTATTTATCTTGACATTAGCCCCAAAGCTGGGTGTTTTTGTTTTTAATTCATAGCAAATATATTGGGGATGATATGGTAGTCTTTGATTACATCTAGGTTTTGAAATAAAGAATTCCTCTTGTTGCCAAATCTTTTATTTTTTCAGTATTTGAGAGAGAGTTTTAATAACTTGCTATTTATCTTCCTTGGGCTGTCTTTAGTTTGAAGGCTCAAAGAAGACAAAGTTTATTCTTCCCCATGGGCTATTTTTTGGTTACAGTTATTGCTTATTTTTTATTTGACAATGTTGTATAACTTATAAATTTCAAAGTATTATGACATTTTGGAAGACACTAGATTAATTGCTTCCCATTTGTAGTGCTCTCAGGGCTATACATTTATTAGAAGTTTTTAGAAAACTCCATTTTGCTAACCAGTTTTTATAAATATAAAAGGCTTAATTATTTCTGTCATGCTTGACTTAATATATTTAATGGTAGTGCTGAGGATGGATTTTTGGTCATTAGTTTCATCTAATATATGAATTTTTCTGGTCTGAGGCCAATGCCTTAACATTATGCTGAAAATACAGTCCTTTGTATATTTCTGCTGAATACTAAGTCATATTGTGTATTCCTGAACAGTTAAAATGTGTTCTTGTAAATTCTATTTTATTGCCTTGAAAATACAGTATAAGTTTTGTTTAATTTTCTCTTGTTCATATTTCCTTTTTTCTTTCTTTTTTTGATAAGAAATTTTAGTTTACTTTCATTTGGAGAGGAAGCTGAAGAAGAAGAGGAGGAAGTAAATCGAGTTAGTCAGGTAAAACTCTAATTCCTTTGTTCTGAATTATAAAGGATATTAGGGTCTCTCTCTCACTTATTTTTGTATCTCCTGCATTGTATATGGCTCAGCATGTTTTCCACCATACACGGTCAGGAAGTGTTCATTGAACTGATTTGTAAAATGATTTGTTGTCAGTAATATTTGCAATTCCTAAGCTGATATGCCCTCTTGAAATTAGAGTTTTGTGGGTTTTTTTTAACAAGCTTTTTTAAAAATTCAGAACGAGAGTTAAAAAATGATTCAACCTTGTGATTCAGATTTTAATTGCTATTTAAGTGTTTTGCTAGATGATAATGATTATGATCATTATTATAATAGTGATGGATCAAAGCTTTTATATTCATTTTAATATTATCTATATATTCATTAATGTCACTAATTCTCATAGCCCTTTAAGATAGGTATTATCATTATCCCATTTTACCCAAAAATAGATTAAAGTATAGATAGGTTGTAATTTGCTCAGTCACACAGCCAGTAAATAGCTAGAGCTGGGATTTGAACCATGTAAGATACATGTATTTGGATTATAAATCCCCTCCTGATCTTTTACCCACCAATGCTTCCACTGGGCCTTTAAGTGTGGTTTTCCTGAATATCACTTTTGACACAGTACTCATTGCTGAAATACCTATGCCTTGACAATATTTAGAATAGTGAATCTGTTAAATATACTCCAAGAAAATCACCCTCAAGGATTTTTACTCCCAAAGACTCTGGTATGTGTTCCCTCAGATGACAAAGAGATGGAAATATGGAGAATCAAATCTAGGGAAGGGGCTGGCACAGGGAGGGGGGGGTAGCCTTTGGTACAGGAAGTTCAGTGAATTATAATAGTGGAGGGTTGAGGGACACCTGAGTGGCTCAGTTGGTTAAGGGTCTGTTTCTTGATTTCAGTTTAAGTCTTGATCAGCATCGTGAGATTGAGTCCTACACTGGAAGATTCTCTCTCTGCCTCTCTCTCTGCCCTACCCCTCCTCCCTCTCTCAAAAATATTAATTAATTTTTTAAAAAGTGGATTTTTAAAAAGTAGATAGTTTTTTAAAAGTGGATAGTTTTTAAAAGTGGATAGTTCCTGGGGTGCCTGATTGGCTCAGGGGGTTAGGCCTCTGCCTTCAACTCAGATCATGGTCTCAGGGTTCTGGGACGGAGCCCCACATTGGGCTCCTTGCTTAGTGGGGAGCCTGCTTCTCCCTCTCCTTCTGTCTGCTTACTTGTGATCTCTGTCTCTCTATCAAGTGAATGAATGAAATCTTTAAAAAAAAAAAAAGTGGACAGTTCCTGTTCTTATATTTGTTTGTAAAGAAAATCATAATGCCTTTAAATCACTCTTCTGTAAATAGATTACCTTTCTGCAGTGTTTAAAAAAAAAAAGAAAGAAAATGAACACAGAGAGCTGAAGGGTTAGAAGTTTTATTGTAGTAATTAAAACTCTGTAAATTAGTCCTGTCTTATTTGCTTAATATAGTTACCTATTTCTAACTAAAACTAACAATACCACTGGCTTAAAAGCACATTATTTTTATCCTTGTATTTAATTCTTTATCCTTGTGCATCCCTCATCATAGAGGATGGTTTTGATAGGCTAATGTTGGACATTTAGTAAGCACACTACTTCTACTCATTGCATTAAGACTGAATTGAAATGGACATGTGTAAGAAACGTTCTGATCATAATTTTTTCCTGCTGTCTTCAGTATTACAGAGTGATATATTTGATACCATGGATTCTCAGCTTCCACCTGTATGCTAATATTCTGAACTCTAGAACACCTGGACAAATATTATTTCTGGCCTCTTATCTGACATTCTTGATTGCCTTTAGGAAACATCTCTACTTTAGATGTCAAAATTAAATTCATCTTTATATGAAAACCTCCTTTCCCTAGGCCTCGTTAGCATTATCAATCACTCCGGTACCCCAATATCTCAGAAGTTATCTTCTTTAGATGTTAGTGCACTAGTCTTGCCTTATTCATGATTCAAGTTTCTGCCTTATTAAAATGAAAGATATACTATACGTCATGATCCTCTGGGTATATTTGTAAATGGACAAAACGACAAATGTTAGATCTGGCAATTGCCAGGAGTCCCTTTCACTGATGTTTTCTAAAGATGTCAAGTTCAAGTGCCTTCCCCACAATCTTCCCACTCCTGTTTTTCCTTTTGCTTGGGTTAGGTTCTCCTTTACTTGGTTAATTTTTGTTTTTCCTTTATGATTTAGCTCCACTATCAACTCTGGACTACCTCCACCCCCCTTCTCTACCCATGTCCCACCCAGGCTGAGTTTAACTTCTTTCCATGGTAATCTGTGGCCATCAAAGCAATGTTATACTGTAATTATTTTCCTCTCTGCTACTGTGTTAAATATTTATGTTATGTCACCTCTATAACAACCACATGCTAGAAATGTTAGTACTCCTATGTATGGGAAGAAATAAATACTGAGAAAGGTTAAAACACTTGTGCAAGACCATGTAATTAGGAGGTGGTGCAATCAGAATTGCGCACTTAGCTTTCTATAGCTATTTATGTCTCTAATATGATCTTGAATGCTGCAGAAGCTGCTTTCTTTAAGCCCAAGCCATCTAGAAGACTGGCGGGAAATTAAGCTGGTAGAGCAGCATTCTGGGGTGGAAGGCAGCTCAGTGCAGTCGGCCCCTTAACCCTTTCCTAACTCACACAGAGGCCTGAATATTAGGCTGAGCAGCCTGAGGAGAGCACAAGGGTAGGAGAAAGGAGTTTTTCTATTAGTCTTTGTGTTGAATTAAACTTCTGGTCGAAAGTACGTTTTTCTTACCCTTACTTTGAGATCAACTTTACTAGGAAGTTAGTTTGAATTTTTTCTATTGTAACAACAGTATGTGTTGTTACAATATTAAATGTTAAATGTTTCAAGCATATCTTACTATGCTGCTTACTATTATACAAAGTAACACAAACAAAATATTTAACTGACACTGACTGTAGTGAACTTGATAACCCCAAAGCAATTGGTGTTTGCTGCAAGGCTGAAATGTGCAAGGATACCACTGCAGATGGTGTTGGCTTGCCCTTTATGTTGCCTCAAACCTGAAAAACACTTCGAACAGTGGAAAGACTAAGTAAATTCATTCCTTTTTGCCAAGAAAATTGCAACCTACAGTCCATTATCATGGGAATAGTATAAGCCTAGTATTGTGTCATCGTATTTCTCTCATCTGACTGTGCTGTGTGATAAAATTACCAAATGTTTGCTTCTGGGGCACCTGAGTGGCTCAGTGGGTTAAGCTGCTGCCTTCGGCTCGGGTCATGATCCTGAAGTCTTGGGATCAAGCCCCAGGTCGGGCTCCATAGTCAGTGGAGAGTCTGCTTCTCCCTCTGCCTGCTGCTCCCCCTGCTGTGCTCTTTCACTCTCACTGTACCTCACATAAATAAATAAAATCTTAAAAAAACAATTTGCTTCTGACTGTCAAATCTCTATCTCTAGGCTGGCTTACTTTTCTTTTCTCCAGCTGCTGACTGGCCATCTCTCTATGTTTAAATATCTCACTAGTTACCCAAGTCCTGGCCAAGGCTTAATTCATTATCTTTGTTCCCAGATTTTTCTGTTTTGTGACTTCGTTTTCTACTCCCTGGTATCAGTATCCTCTAGAGAAGAATTTTGGATCCTGACTTTTTTCTTATTCTTTCTCTGCAAAACCAGTTTGTTGCACTGCCCTACCAATTTTTCATCCATGACATATTTCAAATCTATTTTTTCCCTTTTTATTTATTTTGCTACTACCCTCATTCAGGCCTTCATTTCTAGCCTGGGCTGCTGCTCTAGCCTACAGACTTGTCTCCCATCTCCCTGCTTTTCTTTCCCTTCCACTCATTACCATCAGAACAGTCTTCCTAAAACCTCATTAAGATATCACAGTTGCTCTCTGTTGAATATAGAAATAAGGCTGTGCTTTCCCATTACCAACTCTGCCCTTTTGCTAAATACTTCTTATACCACTAAAAAACCACAGAAATATCAGGTTCAACACTGTTTTAAAAATTAAAAATTAAATCCCTACATCCTCCTCAGACCTATGGAATTAGAATCTCCAAGGGAGGAGCCTGGGAAGCTATACTTTTTTTGGGGGGGGGAGCTATACTTTTAATGAATTCCTTGAAATTCTTATCAGGGAAAGGTAGGAAACACTCTGTGAGCAGATCTGAACTATGCTATTCTGTATATATGTTTTGTGTTTTCCTTTCTGTATGTCTTTGTTCATGTTCTTTTCCATGCATGAAGTGTCCTGTTCCATTCTGGATGTCAAAGTTGTATTTATTTTCAATACATAAAATACCATCTTTTCCAAATGTATTTTCTTAATCGTTCCTTTTTCTTATCTAACCTTTGCCTGGCTTGTAGTGCTTATATTTTTCTTTTAAAAAAATACCCATTTTGTTTTATTACACAAGAAACATGACTGTGTTCTCAATGTATGCTAAAACATTATACCCTTTTCTTTCTGCCCTATTAAGTGTGTAGAGTCCTAGGCTGTGAGCTCTCTGTTGGTAAACTGCTATCTTTGTGGGGCAGTGTGTTGGAGCAGAAAGACATGGATTTGGGATCATAGACATTCATACTGGCTCTTCACTTTCCACTGATACTCTGTGACTTTGTAAAACTTAGGCTCTGTGAGCTTCAACTTTCTTCTTTGTAGCATGAAAATACCAGGAACCATTTAGAGTTGTGAAATAAGGATGTGGGTAGTCATTACTTCGATTCAGTATGCAATCTCGGAAAATGTTTTTGAAAGTTAAATGTCTTAAGCAGTATACTCTATGTTAATTTATATTTGATTCTCAGAAAGCTAAAGAATATCAATCTCTGGTATGATTGTGATTATTAGGAGAAGCTGCTGCCCTCATGCTAAAGCAGTCTAGAGGGTTGGCAAAAAACTTTACCAACAGTTTAGCTTTCTGGGGTTGGAAGCTTTAACTCCGCACAGTTGCCTGAGTGTTCTTCCTGAGCACTCCCACTGGGTCCTGGATAGTAGCTTGAACAGCCTTGAAGAGCACTGGGGTACACATGTATTTCATGATCCCCTAACAACCCATTCTCTAAATATGAATGCGTCTTGGCAATTTGTACAGAGTCTTCTGCTTACAGAATTCACCTGTTTTGTCTGTTTATATAATGGAATGAATAAGTTTAGCTTGAGAAAATAGATCAATCATGATAAAAAAAAATCATTGAAGTTTATTGGTTTAGAGGAAAGGAAACTTCTCTAGAGGGCATGAGACGAATTTTAGAGTGAATCACAATGGAAGTACAGTTTGTTTATTTTCATTTTTACTGTTATTCAGACTTTAAGAACCCTTCTAATACATTTTACCTTTGGAGTAAAATGAAACCTTGATAAGAAAAATGAACACTAGCCTGAATATTGGAAAAGTATGACCAATAGGTACATTTTTTTAAAAGTTAGCCTTACTGTTTTAAAACATATATAATAATTAGAACCAAAGTCAAGTAAGTATCTTTTACAAAGACTAAGAACAATTTTCAGTCTCAGGGCTTGCATGAAATTAAATATTTGTAGAGGTCTTGAAAATAATTGTTTCATTATTCATTTGCTTATCAAGTTTCTTTTTTCAGTGCCTCCACAGTATGTTAAGCTTTATTCCAGAACCTGTCTAACATCACAAGTTAATAATTGGTTAAGTCTGAATTGGGGCTTTGCTTTATGTGAAAGGAGAAATAAGATAGGGTCCCCTCTGGTTTATGGATTATCAGTGTGGGATTACAGACACTACTTCACCCCACTCATTTATTCATGACAAGGTACCTCTCCCACATGGGTTAGCTTTCCTTCCATATTTATTTCAGTATCTTTCTACTACCTGATAAAATCTCTTTTAGAATAATAGAATTTTATAGCTCAAAGGGATCTAGTCCAACTTCCTCTCTTTATAGATGAGGAAACTGAGACTCTGGTTAAGTGACTTGCCAGACTGACTTAATTTCCTTTTTTGATAGGATTGCATGATAGAATGATACCATAATAACATATTTTGAGTTCCAGAGAGTACATTTTCAGAGTCTCTCATCATAGTCTTGTGGACAACATGAGGAAATGTGATTTGGGAGATAGTATAGTCAGATGGATTTATATCTGACTGAATACTTCTGCCCAAAGAGTGCTTTGTTGTCAACCTGTGTGTGATTATTTGAACCAGTCAGTTAAAGTGTAATAGGAGTACATATAAATTCTATACTTGAGTTTAATGCAATCACCTGAATAGGTATAAGACTTAATGGCCTGTAAGCCCTAGTTGAATTATTAAGAGTAAGGTCTCTGGAATAAGGAATTTAACATTCTTTGCATTTTGGGCGGTCACACAGCATTTTGTTCAGTTCAGAACACACTTAGGAAGGATACTGACAAAGAAAAAGAAAGAGAAAGACGGAGAGAGGAAAAGGGCAAGAAAGAAAGAAAGTGACAAACTAGATGCATTCAGAGGGAGGATCATGAGGAGGATGGTGATAAAGCCAAAAACCACTCCACATGGAGAATGCCTGAGGAGCTGGATATACTTTGGAGAAATAAAAGCTAAGTAAAAATATGATCCTAGGCTTCAGACATTCGAAAAGTTTTTATGGAAGATCCCTCCTTTCATTTTGCTTCTTAAATGATAGTTTTATTCAAATGTCTCCACTGGTTTGAAGTTTACTCCTGAATCTTTGTATATAACTTAAAAACAGATGTCAGAAAATATTTTTCAAGTGAAAGCTTACAATCAGACAAGCAGTTTTCATGAGGCAAGTTAAATGGTAGGTCCATTATAAAAGTATCGCAATAGCTAGATTTAAAAATAGTGACTAAGCTGTGCCACATTCACAGTGATACACATAATATTTCTCTCACTGCAAGATATGCCAACATTTTTACCTCAAATCCCAAGTTATAAGAAGGCTTTCTTCTCACTCCAAAAAAGTTATATTTCTTTATTTTTTATAAACATATAATGTAACCCCCCACCCTCTCCTGACACCCCTAAAAAAGTTATATTGATAGACAAATACACTGCTTTTGAAAATAAAGTAAGAATATTTTGTCATATTCTTGTTTAGTCCAAGAAATTAAGCTTTCCCAAGAGGTTAAGATTTGTGGAAGAGGGAGTGGTAGACATGGCATGAAGAGTGCCACTAGGCCTTTTGCACAGAGGTTGTAAGAAGCATTGAGCAGTCTAATTTATAAACTGTTTTTGCCTCATTAAATTGTATTAAACTTAATCTTTCTAATTGTTTACATTTAAGTAATTTTAAAAAGATGTTAGGGGCACCTGGGTGGCTCAGTGGGTTAAAGCCTCTGCCTTTGGCTCAGGTCATGATCCCAGGTTTCTGGGATCGAGCCCCGCATCGGGCTCCCTGCTCAGCAGGGAGCCTGCTTCCTCCTCTCTTTCTCTCTCTCTGCCTCTTTGCCTACTTGTGATCTCTGTCTGTCAAATAAATAAACAAAATCTTAAAAAAAAAAGAAAGAAAAAATATTTACTTTAAAAAAACAAAAAAATGTTAATATATTTATATTTGTCTCATATTTCTGTAACTAATTACCATAATTTAGTGGCCTGAAGCAAAACAAATTTAATATGTTACAGTTCTGGAGGTCAGAAGTCCAAAACAGGTTTCACTTATCTCCATATTGGGGTATTGGCAGGCTGCCTTCCTTCTGGAGGCTCTGGGAAGAATCTCTTCCCTTAACTTTTCCAAATTCTAGAGCCCATTTGCATTCCTTGGCTTGTGGCCCCTTCTTCCATCTTCAAAGCTAACAACAGACCATAGCGTCTTTCTTGTGCTTTATCTTTATGAAACAGACTCTCCTGCCTCCCTCTTTTACTTGTAAGGACTTTTGTGATAACACTGGATATACTCTGACAATCTAGGATAGTCTCCTCAATTTATCTGCAAAGTCCCTTTTGCCATGTAAGGTAACATAGTCAACAGGTTTTGAGAACTAGGACGTGGACATCTTTAGGGGGCCATTATTATACCTACCAGTCTCTTAGTTTGTTTGTTTGTTTTTAATAAGTGAATTGATTTTTTTAAAAGATTTTATTCATTTATTTGACAGAGAGGGATCACAAGTAGGCATAGAGACAGGCAGACAGAGAGCGGAAAAGCAGGCTCCCTGCCGAGCAGAGAGCCCGATGGGGGCCTCGATCCCAAGATGCTGAGATCATGACCTGAGCCAAAGGCAGAAGCTTAACCCACTGAGCCACCCAGGCACCCCCTACCAGTCTCTTTGTATTTAAACTAAGCTCTGTGTAGTTCTAGAAGGTAGAACTAGGATTGGTTGGATGGTTGGAAATTACACATAGATTTTTTTTTCTCCAATTACAGAGAGAACCGTCCAACTTTAGAAAACATTTGAAAGGAGTGATTTGTGTGTATGTCTAAGGAAAAGCTCCTTTCAGGTGTTGAAAACACTGGCTGACTAGTTAGCAGTGATGTCAGGGAAATTCCTGCATTGGGTGGGAGACTAGATTAAGTGGCCTATAAGATCTCTTTGTTTCTAAGTTTTTCTGATTGTTTGTGCTTCAGGTCAGAGAATGTAATAGTCAGGATTCTTCAGAGAAGCAGAATACATGTATACATGTAATTCTGTGCAATATAGCCTATGTGTTTGAAAAACAGTTGTGTGCCTTTATCTCAAATTACTCTTGTGAACTATCTTCTAAGTTTTACTATCTGGGTCAAAGAATTAGTTGAGCTGTATGTAAATCATACATACAGCTAAATCATACCAATCCTAGTGTTTGGAAATAGTAATCAGTAAACTTACTTTGAAGGATTTATCACTTTTAGGAAGAAAAAGTATTTTCAGTCAGTGTGAGAATTAGCTTCTTATTTATAAAGCTTTAATTTATATTGAAAATTTCAGGAACATGTATCTTTTGCTAGCCATATTATAACAGCACTAGATTTTATGTAAATGTGTTAACTTGTTCTTTTTACTTCTTTACTTCTTTACTTCTTATGATTATATCCTACATTTTTCCCTAGAGCATGAAGGGAAAAAGCAAAAGTAGTCATGACTTGCTTAAGGATGATCCCCATCTCAGTTCTGTTCCAGCTGTTGAAAGGTTAGTATGCTACAAGTGTGATCCTAAATTATTCTCTGGCTCAGATATTTTCTTGCTGCCTTTGTAAGAAAAAAGTCAGCTTGCTCTCTCTTTTTTAAAAAAATTTATTTATTTGAGTGAGAGTGTGCACCATGGGTGTTGGGAGTGGTAGAGGGAGAGGGCAAGAGAACAAGCAGACTCCCCACTGAGTGCAGAGCCCCGTGCGGGGCTCATTCTCACAACCCTGAGATCACAACCTGAGCAAAAATCAAGAGTCAGATACTTAACTGACTAAGCCACCCATGCACCCTCATCAGTTCTCTTAAGTGCAATTTTTTAAAACTCAGACAAATAACGAAAGCATTTTGGTGATGGAGGTAACAGAGCTTCTAACATAATGGAAGGAAGCATTCTGGTCCCTTTCATTTCGTCTTGCTATCTATTTCTTTTGGACTAATTAAATTTAAATTAATTGCTTAACTTACATCTTGGCATAGTTTGAGTAGGAAACAGTTTGCTTTAAAAGTTTAATGTTTAATTCAAAGTTACTTTGTTAGCTTTTTCCTTAAAGCATTTTTGTGCCTGTTGGTACCATAGGTAAACAAGGCAGAGTTGAAAGGTTTTGTGAAGTCACCACATTTTAGACCAATCCATTGAGTAGTTCTTTCTTACACATTTTGGTACTTATCAGGAAATGTCTATCTCTGTTGCTTCTCTTGGAGAAGGGAAGATGTTTTCTGTTAAATACAATTGCACATGATATATTGGGTCAGTGTCTCAAAGGGGATTAAAATGCTATTGCATTGAGTTTAGCTTGTTTTCAAAAATTCTATGTAAAAAAAATCTTTTCTTAATATCCTTGTATTTGAAGGATTTGTTTTTTTCTTCCAGAGTACATCAAGCTGATGGAAAAAGGTTGTTTACTGCAGCCCTTTGTTCATAAAAACAGCACCGTTGGTTGTTGTTTGCTTTTTTCCCATTAATTCTAATGAATTTATATGTGTGCTCATGGAGCATTGTACTTATTCTATTTGTAAAAATAACTCTTGTAGAATGTTCCTATTTGTTCTACAATTCCATTCTGAAATTCCTATGTTGAGATAGGTCTTTGAACTATTAATCCTAACAAAATATTCTAAATTTTGAATAATCCTAGAATTTGAATAATTTTAGTAGTTTCACTTTGAGGCTAAAATTTTCCTGTTTTCATTCTTTTTGTAGTGAAAAAGGTGATGCAGTAGGAGATTCAACTAATGTAAGTATTAATTTTAGTATATAGTTTGAACAATTAATAGAAAATTCAAAATGTCTATAAAAATTTAATTTTTTTCTTAAAAGGTAGTGTATGTTACATTTATAATTATATATTTAAATTTAAAAAAAATTAAAATTTAAAAAGTAAATAATTTATTTTGATTGGAATATTTCCTTCCAAGCATATGTGTAGATGTGTGTGTATTTCCCTACAAAATTGAAATCTTACATGTTTATGAATTTCTAACCTGTTTTTTCTCCTTCTCACTACCTGAATACTCAAAATTCAGATGTCATTGATTTTATTTTATTATGTTAAAAGTTTAAATGTTGATGCATGGGTATCCTACATGTGTATGGGGAAAATGCTTCGATTAGTTATTTATACTATTCCTTTATACACACAATTCTGATGATCCTCTTCCAAGACTATGTTGATCTTTCTTTATTAGTTGTATTGGGTATTAAAGCGATAAAAAAAGACTTGAAGGTGATGAGAGGGCAGGCAATGCAGATATATGGAATATGAGTGTTTCGAGATAGAAAGAACACCAGCTCTAACTGGTGATTCTTATTATAATCATACATTTTTCCCTAGAAAAATCGTGTTGCTGGCCTGGAGTTGTGGGAAATTATGTCAGGGAGGTATAGAATGTATAGGGTTGTAAGTGAGTTGGGGAACCACTGGAGGATTCTGAGAAAAGGAGTAGGTGGTATAACTAAGATTATAGGAAGAAATTTCAGCTTCTCCACCTCCTGATTCTATTGGAATTAAACTCTGATTGAGGTCAGTATACTGGCCAACTGCCTGCAGAAGCCACGTTTCCCACTGGGAAAGAATAGGAATATAGAAAGACACAATATCCTGGGTGATACAGAGGGAGTACAGCCCGTGTTGCACAGAAGGGCTATGGGTTAAGTGAGCAAACACCCTTTATTTGGGTATCCCATACTTACATAGTTGGCCTAGAGCAGACCCCAGGAGTATTCCCACCTGGAACAGATTCTTCAAGCCCTTACTAATTCAAGACAAAAGAAAACAAAAAACAAAACTGGCCTAGATAGCATGCAATGAGGAGAGTCTGGGATGGATCTCTGGATGTTTAAGGGGAAATGGGATGCCTGGCAAACAATCCACTTCAATTTCTACAGGATGGAGAATATGAAGGTGCAGAGCATGATGAATATATTGATGGTGATGAGAAGAATCTGATGAGAGAACGAATTGCAAAAAAGTTAAAAAAGGACACCAGTGGAAATGTTAAGTCATCTGGAGAGGGAGAAGTGAAGAAATCAGTTAGCCGAAGGTGAGTCAATTACTGTGCGTCTAGGTGTCAGTTTGTCTTTTTTAGACTTCACTTTAAATTAGTATGAAATCCTCTATTCAACTTATTTTTTTAAGCACTATTTTCATAATGTTATGTATACCATTTGTGTGTTAGCCTATTTGGAGGCCTCAAATAGACCAGTTTTAAAGTACTTATAGCGATGGTCCCCTGGGTCAAGTTCTACTTCAGTTCTTTCTAATATCTTCTTTAAAAGCCACTGTAAATTTTTATATGTGGGGTAAATAATATATTAGTTACATGTGGAAGGCTGTGAAACGAACAGAGTATTCTATAAAATGAAAAGAGAAGTCCTCAGATTTAGGTGAGTATAATTTGTCAAAATTGATTATGAAAGTATGTAGGCCTGAAAACATTCTTAAATATCTTTTCAAGTCTGATTCATACTATATACGTCTCATATATACCTATTATTATATATACCTATATTATATACCTAATCTCAGTGGTATCATAAAAGAAATTTCAGCAAATGTGTGATGATAAAGAGTTGTTGAGTTTTATGACTCCTGAAATTCAATTTAATTGAAAAGCTCTCCTTTGTGATTCTGTTATTACAACTGTATGGTATACATTTAAATAATACTGCTGGGGCGCCTGGGTGGCTCAGTGGGTTAAAGCCTCTGCCTTCAGCTCAGGTCATGATCCCAGGGTCCTGGGATCGAGCCCCACATCAGGCTCTCTGCTAACAGGGAGTCTGCTTCCCTTCCTCTCTATCTGCCTGCCTCTCTGCCTACTTGTGATCTCTCTCTGCCAAATAAATAAATAAAATCTTCTTAAATAATACTGCTTTAAGTATCTTATTTTTATTATTTATTTGAGAGAGAGAGAGAGAGAGCACACGCCCACAGAGAGAGTGAGAGTGAGAAACAGACTCCATGCTGAACAAGGAACTTGATGTGGGGCTTGATCCCAGGACTCTGGGATCACAACCTGAGCCGAAGGTAGATGCTTAACCAACTGACTGGGCCACCTAGGTGCCCCTAAATAATATTGCTTTCTAAAATGTTTTCGGGGCACCTGGGTGGCTCTGTCAGTTAAGTATCTCAGAGTCATGACCTCAGGGTCCTGGGATCAAGCGCTTTGTGTCAGGTTCCCCACTCAGCAGGGTATCTGCTTCTCCTTATCCCTCTCCTTCTGTCCTTCCCACAGCTAGTTCTTTCTCTCAAATAAATAAATAAAATCTTAAAAAAAATTTTTCTTGGACTATCTGCATTTGGTGATAAAATAGATGTAACTACATATAAACAATATTCTTTTTGTCTATTTCTCAGTTTCATATAGAAAAACTTTAAAAAAAAGAAAAGCTTAAAAATGAAAAACATTCCCATGTTTTCATTGCTTCACTCCCTTAATTTTTTGTTTATGTAACCAGAAAAGTAATTTCCAGAAATTCCCACTGATAGTATAAACTTCTATATTCAGAAATAGTAATTAAATATAGTAGATTACCTTTGGGCCACTATTGACAATATTTTAGTGCTTATATATCACATCAGCTCAGTAACTCTTAGTCAGATTACATATACAATCAATATTTTTTTTCTCTCTCTCATTCAAGACATGCATTTTCTGATTGTTAAGAGCTATGAATTTTTTAAAGATTAGGTTTATAATGTGACAAAAAATATATTTTCAGTTTTTTTTAAAGATTTATTTATATATATATATATAGAGAGAGAGAGAGAGAGAGCGCGCACATGTATTGGTGGGGGGGGCGGTGCAGAGGGAGAGGGAGAGTATGAATCTCAAACAGACTCCAAGCTGCACGGAGACTGACACAGGGCTCTATCTCAAAATCCTGAGATCATGACCTGAGCCAAAACCAAGAGTCAGATGCTCAACCAACTGAGTCACCCAGATGCCCTCATTTTTAGTTTTTAATGGGTGAAACAAATAGTTGTTATGTTTAAGTGCTTAATTCCTCAATGCTTATATTACTCTGTAATTAGTATAACTTATAATTTAGCAGAGCTGAATTTTCTTTAAGAACTAAATAAAGCTTATTTGGCAAAATTTGCCTTAATACATACTGAAAACACCAAAACATCTATTTTTTTAAAGATTGATTTATTTATTTGAGAGAGAGAGAGACCATGCAGATGAGTTGGAAGAGGGACAGAGGGAGAGAGAGAGAGAGAATCCTTGAGCATGGAGCCCAACCTGGGGCTCCATCCCAGGACCCTGATATCATGACCTGAGCCAAAATCAAGAGTGGGATGCTTAACTGACTGAGACACTTAAGCATCCCCTATCTATTTTTAACTGTTTCCCTCTTCCCCCAGATTTTTCAATACTCATATCCTTCTTTCTCCCTCCGTCCTACCTCTCCTGCCTACAAAGAGAAACAAAAGAAAAATAAGGATATCAGGATAGAGAAGAAAGTATAGAATTTCAAAGGAAAACTACAGTTTTTCACTTCAACCTAGAAATATCCATCCAACCTAGAAATATCTCATGACTACTTGAGTGCAAAAAAATTCCAAAACTATTAGTGCTTTTGGTTAGTTATACCAGCTTCATTATAGTTTAAGTCTCAAGTTAATTTTATGTTAAAAGAACACACAAAACTCTCTAAGAGTCTTAAAAAACTGTAATGTGTTTTAAAAAAAAGATAGTTAAATTTAAAGGAATAACACTACTCAGTCTAAGTTGAATTATAATGGGTATAGCTGCCAGCCAGATAGGATGTCCATGTGAAATCATTATCTATTCAGATAGATATTCAGCCTTTTCATCTCCGTGTGCTAAACATAGTCCATTTTCTGATTCAAGCAGTAAGATCAGGGAATAGCTGACCAGTGCTTTAGGCAAGGAGCATAATTTTACTGAAAATTTGTGGTGTTGATTCTGTTGGTAAAGAAACATCTGGACCCTGTTAAAGCTGTTTATCACTTTGGATGTTAAATCTACAAGCAGATTTGTTGAGTACTTAATGTGTAAGCTAGGGGATGGTGCTTAACAATATAAATTTCAACAAATTTACACAAAGTAGAATCTTTTCCTAATAATGTATCCTCAGCAGTGTCTCCAGTTGTTCACACTGTTGAAAACTGGTTAGGGGTTGAAGACAAAAAAGTGCAAAGCACTTCCTACCTTCTCACCTTTCTCTTTTCTCATTTTACCTCTTTGACTTATTAGGATTTATGTCCCTTTCCCCCTCCTTATCTAAATGTGTCAGTCTCACTCTCTCATCCAGCCCATCTTCTTTAAGCCTATACCTTCACTGCTGGATGCTGATGAGCAGAATCACACGACCACGTACAAGTCTAGCCTCAGCTGTACCTCTAGTGCTTCTTCACTTCCCACCCCTTACAGTGCTTAGTTCAAACCTTGAACTCACTGTCACTCACCAGATCACCTGGCTTCCTGCTCTGTGAAATAAAAGTAGCTCCTTCCACTTATTCTTTTCTTTTCCCCTCCCTGCCCTTTTGAGACTGATTCTTAGTTCCTTCTCCTCTGCTGCAAAGGGAGAGGAATCTCTCTACCCAAAGTGATTCCACCCTCTTTCCCATCTTTAGTTTTCTCCCTTTACTGGTTCCTTTCCTTCAGCTTATGAATAGACTCAAATCTCTCCCAGCATTCAAGAGTGAAAACAAACAAAACTATTCCATTTTATTTCCTGTTCCCACCTTATTATTTTCTGTTTATTTCTAAATACCCATCAGTTAGTTTCTCCCTCATCATTCCACTGAAACTACTCACTAAGGCCTTCTAATTGGCAAATCAAATGGCTACTTTGCAATTTTTGTTTTTCTTGGTGTCTCTGCTGTGGAATATTGGGCATTTTTTATCTCTTGTCTCTTGAAACCCATTTTGTTGCAGAACTTTGCTACTTAAATTGTGATCTGTGGACTAGTAACATTAGTATCACTTGGGAAATATTTAGAAATACTGAGTTTCAGGCCCTGTTTCACACTTGAGGAATCAATCTGCATTTTACGAGAATCCCAGCTGATCTGTATGCATACTAACTTTTGAGAAGCACTCCTCTAGAATACTAATTTTTAATTCCCCATCACTGGACTAGTTCAAGTTTATATATCATCTTATCTCCAAGGTCAGCAACTTGGTAGTACCATCTCTGACTCCTTGGGTTGTACATATTACACCTTTCTTTTTTTTTTTAAGGAGATTTTATTTTATTTTATTTTTAAGATTTTATTTATTTATTTATTTTTTTAATTTAAGCTTTATTTAAACATATAATGTAACCCCACCACCCTCTCCCAACCCCTCTCCCCCCCACCCCCCTCAGTTTGTTTTATGACATTAAGAGTCTCTTTTGGTTTGTCTCCCTCCCGATCCCATCTTGTTTCATTTTTACTTTTCCTACCACCTTAACTCCCACCCCCGTTGCATCTCCACTTCCTCATATCAGGGAGATCATGTGATAGTTGTCTTTCTCCAGTTGACTTATTTCGCTAAGCATTATACGCTCTAGTTCCATCCATATCGTCGCAAATGGTAGGATTTCATTTCTTTTGATGGCTGCATAGTATTCCATTGTATATATATACCACATCTTCTTTATCCATTCGTCTGTTGATGGACATCTAGGTTCTTTCCATAACTTGGCTATTGTGGACATTGCTGCTATAAACATTCGGGTACACGTGCCCCTTTGGATCACTATGTTTGTATCTTTCGGGTAAATACCCAGTAGTGCAATTGCTGGGTCATAAGGTAGCTCTATTTTCAATTTTTTGAGGAACCTCCATGCTGTTTTCCAGAGTGGTTGCACCAGCTTCCATTCCCACCAATAGTGTAGGAGGGTTCCCCTTTCTCCACATCCTTGCCAGCATCTGTCATTTCCTGACTTGTTCATTTTAGCCATTCTGACTGGTGTGAGGTGGTATCTCATTGTGGTTTTGAATTGTATTTCCCTGATGCCCAGTGATGTGGAGCACTTTTTCATGTGTCTGTTGGCCATCTGGATGTCTTCTTTGCAGAAATGTCTGTTCATGTCCTCTGCCCATTTCTTGATTGGATTATTTGTTCTTTGGGTGTTGAGTTTGCTAAGCTCTTTGTAGATTTTGGATACTAGCCCTTTATCTGATATGTCGTTTGCAAATATCTTTTCCCACTCTGTCAGTTGTCTTTTGGTTTTGTTGACTGTTTCCTTTGCTGTGCAAAAGCTTTTGATCTTGATGAAGTCCCAATAGTTCATTTTTTCCCTTGCTTCCCTTGCCTTTGGCGTTGTTCCTAGGAAGAAGTTGCTGCGGCTGAGGTCGAAGAGGTTGCTGCCTGTGTTCTCCTCAAGGATTTTGATGGATTCCTTTCTCACGTTGAGGTCCTTCATCCATTTTGAGTCTATTTTCATGTGTGGTGTAAGGAAATGGTCCAGTTTCATTTTTCTGCATGTGGCTGTCCAATTTTCCCAACACCATTTGTTGAAGAGGCTGTCTTTTTTCCATTGGATATTCTTTCCTGCTTTGTCGAAGATTAGTTGACCATAGAGTTGAGGGTCTATTTCTGGGCTCTCTATTCTGTTCCATTGATCTAAGCGTCTGTTTTTGTGCCAGTACCATACTGTCTTGATGATGACAGCTTTGTAGTAGAGCTTAAAGTCTGGAATTGTGATGCCACCAACTTTGGCTTTCTTTTTCAATATTCCTTTGGCTATTCGAGGTCTTTTCTGGTTCCATATAAATTTTAGGATGATTTGTTCCATTTCTTTGAAAAAATTGGATGGGATTTTGATAGGCATTGCATTAAATGTGTAGATAGCTTTAGGTAGCATAGACATTTTCACAATATTTATTCTTCCAATCCATGAGCATGGAACATTTTTCCATTTCTTTGTGTCTTCCTCAATTTCTTTCATGAGTACTTTATAGTTCTCTGAGTATAGATTCTTTGCCTCTTTGGTTAGGTTTATTCCTAGGTATCTTATGGTTTTGGGTGTAATTATAAATGGGATTGACTCCTTAATTTCTCTTTCTTCTGTCTTGTTGTTGGTGTAGAGAAATGCAACTGATTTCTGTGCATTGATTTTATATCCTGACACTTTACTGAATTCCTGTACAAGCTCTAGCAGTTTTGGAGTGGAGCCTTTTGGGTTTTCCACATATAGTATCATATCATCTGCAAAGAGCGATAGTTTGACTTCTTCTTTGCCGATTTGGATGCCTTTAATTTCTTTTTGTTGTCTGATTGCTGAGGCTAGGACTTCTAGTACTATGTTGAATAGCAGTGGTGATAGCGGACATCCCTGCCGTGTTCCTGACCTTAACGGAAAATCTCTCAGTTTTTCTCCATTGAGAATGATACTTGCAGTGGGTTTTTCATAGATGGCTTTGATAATATTGAGGTATGTGCCTTCTATCCCTACACTTTGAAGAGTTTTGATTAGGAAGGGATGTTGCACTTTGTCAAATGCTTTTTCAGCATCTATTGAGAGTATCATATGGTTCTTGTTCTTTCTTTTGTTAATGTACTGTATCACATTGATTGTTTTGCGGATGTTGAACCAACCCTAAGATTTTATTTATTTATTTGACACAGAGAGACAGACACAGCGAGAGAGGGAATACAAGCTGGGGGAAAGGGAGATGGAGAAGCAGACTTCCCAAGGAGCAAGGAGCCTGATGCGGGGCTTGATCCCAGGACCCTGGGATCATGACCTGAGCCGAAGGCAGACACGTAACACCTGAGCCACCCAGGCACCCCATATTACACCTTTCTTACACATCTGTGATAGTATGATGGTAGCTTATACCTTTATTTCCTTCCTTATGTACCCTTATTCTGTAAGTTTCTTGAAGTTAACTTTCTTAAAGACAGAAATTGTACCATTTGTTTGTGTTTTTCCATGGCCAAACATCATAGGTACCAAATATTTGTATAAAGGAATGAACAACATCAACATGATTGAATTTTCTTCAACAAATCACTTTCACCTCTAGATCTTATAAGTAACTTGCTTGTATTTATCATATGGGATTTACTGGTTTACCTAGCTATCCCTTGCCTAGATTAAATTTCTTCGGAGATTATATCCTTTTTTTATCTTTTCTTTTTAAAAAGTTTTTTTTTTGTTTGTTTTTTTGTTTTGATTTTTTGAGAGAGAGAAGGAGCAGGGGAGGGCCAGAGGGAGAGGGAGAAGCAGACTCCCTACCAAGCACGGAGCCTGACGAGGGGCTCAATCCGAGGACCTTGGGATCATGGCCTGAGCCAAAGGCAGACGCTTAATTGACTAAACCACCCAGGTGCCCTGTGTCCTTTTTATCTTTACATCCTATGAATCTAGTATAGTAAGTAGATGGTCCTTAAAATTTGTATGAGTAGAATAATAAATGAATAAATATATCTGTGATGGAGGATATTAGAGGAACGTTTTTTCATTCCCAACTTTCTGTTAGATTGCCTGGGGGAACATTCAAAGAAATACTGATAGCTAGGCCCCACCTCCACATATTCTCAATCATTTAGTCTGAAGGAAAACCTGGACACATCCTCCTCTTTAACTTTTTAGCTTTTAATTAAAGTATGATATACATACAGAATATATTTGTCTTAGCTCTATTTCACAGTGCACATATCATAATTATACAGCTTGCTTAACTTTTACAAACCATATATACTCATACCCATCATCCAGATCAAGAAACAGAAAATTCCATCACCCAGAAATCTCCCTCTTGCCCCATCTCCCTCCCCTCACTGTCTAAGAGTAACTGCTTTTCTAACTTGTAAGAACAGATACTGGTTTAGGACAACAATACTTTGTAAAATCTCTCCAGATATACTAATAGATATAATAATATACTAATATACTAATAAGGGTTAAGAACTCTACTCCCCTCTAACCAAAATTAGAGTAGAGATCAATGAGTTAGAAACTAGAGATACAGTAAACACATTAACAAAACTAGAAGCTGGTTCTTTGAAAGAATCAATAAGATGGATAAGACATTGGCCAAACTAATCCAAAAGAAAAGAGAGAGGACCAAAATTAATAAAATTATGAATGAAAGGGGAGAGATCATGACTAACACCAAGGAAATAGAAACAGTATCAGAAATTACTATCAACTGTTATATGCCAATAAGTTAAGCAAACTAGAAGAAATGGACACAATCCTGGAAACCTAAAAACTTCCAAGACTGAAACAGGAAGAAATTGACAACCTGAATAGACCAATATCAAGTAACGAGATTGAAGCAGTGATAAAAAACCTCCCAAAAATCAAGAGCCCAGAACCTGATGGATTTCCTGGGGAATTCTACCAAACATTCAAAGAAGAAATAATACCTATTCTCCTAAAGCTATTTCAAAAAACAGAAATAGAAGGAAAACTTCCAGACTCTTTCTATGAAGTCAGCATTACCGTGATGCCCAAACCAGACAAAGACCCCATCAAAAAGGAGAATTTCAGACTAACATCCCTGATGAATATGGATGCCAAGATTCTCAGTAAGATCCTAGCTGATAGGATCCAACAGTACATTAAAAAGATTATCGACCATGGGATGCATCCCTGGGATGCAAGGGTGGTTCAGCATTCACAAATCAATCAATGTGATAGAACAAATCAATAAACAAAGACAGAAGAACCACACTGTCCTCTCGATTGATGCAGAAAAAGCATTTGACAAAATAGAGCATCCGTTCCTGATTAAAACTCTTCAGATTATATGGATAGAGGGAACATTCCTCAACTTCATAAAATCTATCTATGAAAAACCCACAATTCTCAACGGGGAAAAGCTAACAGCCTTCCCTTTGGGATCAGGAACACCACAAGGATGCCCACTCTCACCTGTTGCTCAACATAGTACTAGAAGTCCTAGCAACACCAATCAGAAAACAAAAAGAAATAGAAGGTATTCTAATTGGCAAAGAAGAAGTCAAACTGTCTCTCTTTGCAGGTGACATGATACTTTCTATGGAAAACCCAAAAGACTCTACTCCCAAACTATTAGAACTCATGTAGCAGTTCAGTAATGTGGCAGGATACAAAATCAATGCACAGAAATCAGTTGCTTTCTTATACATTAACAACGAAAATACAGAAAGGGAAATTAGAGAATCGATTCCATTTACTATAGCACCAAGAACCATAAGATACCTGGGAATAAACCTAACCAAAGAGGTAAAGGATTTGTACTCAACTACAGAACGCTCATGAAAGAAATTGAAGAAGACACAAAAAGATGGTAAAGCATTCCATGCTCGTGAATTGGAAGAGTAAACATTATTAAAATGTCTATACTGCCTAGAGAAAGCTATACTTTCAGTGCCATCCCAATCAAAATTCCACTGGCCTTTTTCAAAGTGCTGGAACAAACAACCCTAAAATTTGTATGGAACCGGAAAAGACCCCGAATTGCTAAGGAAATGTTGAAAAAGAAAAACAAAACTGGGCGCATCACGTTGCCTGATTTCAAGCTTTACTACAAAGCTGTGATCACCAAGACAGCATGGTACTGGCACAAAAACAGATACATAGACCAGTGAAACAGAGTAGAGAGTCCACTCTGTGGTCAAATAATCTTTGACAAAGCAGGAAAAAATATCCGGTGGAAAAAAGGACAGTCTCTTCAATAAATGGTGCTGGGAAAATTGGACAGTTTGTATAGAAGAATGAAACTTGATCATTCTCTTACACCATACACAAAGATAAACTTGAAATAGATAAAAGACCTCAACATGAGGCAGGAATCTATCAAAATCCTAGAGGAGAACATAGGCAGTAACCTCTTTGACATCGGCCACAGTAACTTCTTTCAAGACATGTCTCCAAAAGCAAAGGAAACAAAAGCGAAAATGAACTTTTGGGACTTCATCAAGATCAAAAGCTTCTGCATAGCAAAGGAAACAGTCAACAAAACAAAGAGGCAACCCATGGAATGGGAGCAGAGATTCGCAAATGACACTACAGACAAAGGGCTGATATCCAAGATCTATAAAGAACTCCTCAGACTCAACACCCAAAAAAACAGATAATCACATCAAAAATGGGCAGAAGACATGAACAGACATTTCTCCAAAGAACATCATACTAACAGACACATGAAAAAATGTTCATCATCATTAGCCATCAGGGAGATTCAAATCAAAACCACATTGAGATACCACCTTACACCAGTTAGATTGGCCAAAATTATCAAGACAGTAAACTACATGTGTTGGAGAGGATGTGGAGAAAGGGGAACCCTCTTACACTGTTGGTAGGAATGCAAGTTGGGTATAGCCACTTTGGAAAACAGTGTGGAGATTCCTTAAGAAATTAAAAATAGAGGTACCCTATGACCCTGCAATGGCACTAGTAGGTATTTACCCCAAAGATACAAATGTAGTGAAAAGAAGGGCCATTTGTACCCTAGTGTTCATAGCACCAATGGCCATAATCGCCAAACTGTGGAAAGAGTCAAGATGCCCTTGGACAGACGAATGGATAAGGAAGATATGGTTCATATATACAATGGAATGTTACGCCTCCATTAGAAAGGATGAATGCCCAACTTTTGTATCAACATGGATGGGACTGGAAGACATTATGCTGAGTGAAATAAGCAGAGAGAGTCAATTATTATATGGTTTCACTTACTTTTGGAACATAAGGAATAACATGGAGGACATTAGGAGAAGGAAAGGAAAACTAAATGGGGTGGGGGGAGATGAACCATGAGAGACTATGGTCTCTGAGAAACAGACTGAGGGTTTTGGGGGGGGTAGATTTGGGTGAGCCTGGTGGTGGGTATTAAGGAGGGCATGTATTGCATGGAGCACTGGGTATGGTGCATAAACAATGAATCTTGGAACACTGAAAAATTTTAAAAAAAAAGGTCTTTACTCCCAACCTCACACATACTCCCTTGATTACTTCTGAGGTACAGAATAATGTAAAGGTAGATTTTAAAATCATACTGTCACTTCCGATAATTTTTGCAGTCTAACAGTGATATAAGACACTTACATCAACTAAATTTAGTTTTAATCTTTGAAAAAGATTAAAATGGTCAGTATAGGGGCACCTGGGTGGCTCAGTGGGTTAAAGCCTCTGCCTTCGGCTCAGGTCATGATCCCAGGGTCCTGGGATCGAGCCCCACATTAGGCTCTCTGCTCAACAGGAAGTCTGCTTCTCCCTCTCTTTGCCTGCCTCTCTGCCTACTTGTGATCTCTCTCTCTCTCTGTGTCAAGGAAATAAATAAAATCTTTAAAAAAAAAAAATGGTCAGTATAGTGGGACTCAAATAATTTTATAAGAACTAAACTATGACACTTGAGTGTTTCTGATGTTTTTAAAAGATATGTGCTGCTAAAGACTCAGATCAATGTCTTTCTAGTTTTCTCTACATTTAGATCACCAGAGAACATGCTCCACCCCAGACTTAGTCAATCAGAATTTGTGGAATGGGATCATAAGTTTAAGAAAGCACCTTAGGTTATTCTAATGTGCACTCAAAGTTAATTGTAAGTTTGGGATTATTTGGAGTTTGTCTTTTGGAAGATCCTATTTTAAAATTGATTATAAAGAATTATTTTTGCCTGTAGATGGAGCTCAACTGCTGCAAGTTCATTCTGTAAACCAAATTGAGTTTTCTGCCCTGCTGTTTTTTAATATCTGTGTATTGATTTATAATAAACGACCAAAGAGTAAAATCAGATGTCATAAGCAGGCCAAATAGTTAGAAATCAATGGTTTGTTGTGGTGATTATAATTGTTATGAAAATTTGGTTTTTGTGTGATTTCTATCAAATGTAATTGTGGTGTGACTCCTTTTCTAAATTATTTTCATCAAATTGAAATATAAATCAAAAAATTACTAACATGCCCTCAAATTATAATCATCAAACATTTGATAAAAATGTTTCAAGGTTAACTGGAATGGTATTAGTTTTGGTGTTTGAACAGGTTCCAGTTTGATCAGCTATGTTCTGTTTATCCATCATATTTGCTGACCTTCTTTATAAAATGACTCTCTTATTTGGTAAAATTAAGTGTAATTTATGTTTTAGTTATGATCTGTGTTAGTTGACTGAATATGAAATATCATTATTATGATATCACCAGGAATTTAGATATGGATTTTGAAGTTGAAATTGAGATTAAAGATCTGATGAATTGAGGTGCCTGGGTGGTTCAGTTGTTAAGTGGCTGCCTTCAGCTCAGGTCATGATCACAGGGTCCTGGGATCGAGCCACGCGTCGGGCTCTCTGCTCAGCAGGGATCCTGCTTCCCCCTCTCTCTCTGCCTGACTCTCTGCCTACTTGTGATTTCTGTCTGTCAAATAAATAAATAAAATCTTAAAAAAAAATAAATAAATACTGGGTTTTAGGCATTAAAGATGGTCCTCACACCATCCACTTTTTCACACACTTTGGCTAAGCTATTATCCACCTTACTCTTGTGGTTCACTTCAGATGTGGCATATTGTCTGTCCTTCTTGCTGTTTCATGGACATGCCAACCCCATTCTTTTTCAGGCCTTTTTCAGTTACCTTCAGGTAACTTTGGGTTACCTCAGCTTCAAAGTGTCTTCTCTAAAATAATCTAGTAACCATTCCTTCTCTTCATGCAGTTTCTTCCTCAAACCTTGTCTTTTCAGACCACATTATTTAAAATAATTCCCTCCATACCTATGAGGGGTATATATCCAAGTAACCAAGACAAACTTTTAAAATTTGTTTGGCTTTTACAAAATGCATCTGCTAGGATCCACACCCTTCAAAAAATAAATACACCAAACAATAAATTCATCAATAGTGCTAGGATGTGATTGGCCTATAGTTTGTGTAGCCAGATAATTAGTGATGAAAATATATGTTACTTAGCCTTTTCCTATATGTTGGGAGCATTAGGTGAATAAAGGTAAATGAAGTTAAAAATTAAGTTAGGATCCAGATATCTGTCTTTTCAAAGCTAGGCTCAGATGTTTGCAGAAGACAAGGTCACTCTTTTCTAGGGAGGCAAAGTGAGAGTGTCTCTTCTTCCAGCCAAAATCAGTTTTCTACAAGTTCTATAACTTTTTAAAGAACCTTTGCCATAATATTTCATCAATATTAATCTGAGTGGATTTTGTTCTGTTTTGTTCACTTTATCAAATCTTTGCCTTTATTTAAGCTTGTCTTTTTTTCTTTTTTTTTTAATTTTTTAAAAAAATTTTATATAAACATATAATGTAATCCCACCACCCTCTCCCAACTCAGCTTGTCTTTTTAAAAGTAGACACAATATAAACTATTTAGTAATGACCTACTTTGAAGAGGAATCTCACAGAATTCATTACGATTCTTTCCTACCTTTTTGCCAACTTTAATACATTAGTAATATTTGATCTCTCTTCTCTCCTTATTTATTGTTAAGATACTGCTACACCATGGTATTAGTTTATTCAGTATATTTGTGCATTCATGTTGATTTCAATGTGTTTACTATTTAAATGCACCTATATGAGTGTTAAGCCTTAAATAGGATTTCCATTATTATTTTTAAGTATATCAGTGGCTTACTAGATTTTTAACCTAATTTTGTATTTGATTTATTATTCTTCTCAAATTTTTCTTTTATTTTAAAGATTCTTAATACATTTTCCTGGTATTGCTAATTGCTAATTTTGTCATGTCAAGTAGTTTGCTTTTCTGTTTTAAAATGTATAGTGTTGATTTAGGTGCTTCTTTAAAGAATTATTTTGTTTAAACGGTCTCAAATTTGTTATATGATAATGGGTAGATTTCTGTTCTTACTGAAAAGTACTTTTCTTATAGTCAAAGGCCGATATTAATTGGCATATAAACTTATGAACAAAATCTTTTCTCTATAATTTGTATTTTCAGTTTACACACATGCGTACGCACACAAACACACAGTCAACAGACAGGAAGTTAGATTTGTTCTTTGCTGTATATTTGATTTTCTGGATTCTGTGAAAAAGAATGTTTTCTTAACTAAGAAAATTGTATAATGACTTCCTGCCAATTTTTCTTCCTTTTAGATAAGCATTTACTTTTTTAGACTTATTAATCATTGTAAACCAATAGAAAATTTCTGGATATGCTTATTTGTTTACAATATTGATGATAACTTGAAATAATCTTAAAGACAGTCTTTGTTAAAGGGAATTAAGAAGAAAACCCCTTGGCTTGGCTTCAAAGAGTTTAGAAAGATACAGTGTAGGCCTCATACAAAGACTAGAGTGTTATAGTCCTTGTATTTTATGTCCTGCTGCTATATGATAAGACCCAGTTTTAGTTGTAGTGTATGTACTTGCTCAGTCACCTAGATATATAGCCGACCTGTGGAAGGACATTTAGTGTGATAGAAGGTAAGAATGTCTAGTCCTGATGCTTCTGGAGAGTGGCCCAGAAATTGAAAGCCAAGATAATATTACAAAGTTATTCACCAGCCTTAATTGTTTGGCTTTATGCTCATTATTATATTCTCAGGTAGGATTTATCAGTAGTCCAGTGAAGTTTTAAAAATTATATTTTCTTCATTTTATTGTTTTAGCATATGTTGTATACTATGGAAAGAATTTTGGAACAAAATGTGTTTACATTTAAGTAGATATTTAAAGGTTTTGCTCATCATTTTTGTATTGAATGAATTAGTGAGGAAAATACATATATTACTTAACCTTTTCCTGTATGTTAGGAACATAGGTAAATAAGGTACGTAGTTTAAAAATCAAGTCTGGATCTAGATTATTTGTCTTTCCCAATGCTAAGCTCAGAATTTTGCCGAAGATAAGGTTACTCTATTCTAGAAAGACAAAGTGAGAGAGAGTCCTTTATTCTAACTAAGCTACTTTTGCTTCTAAGCTGTGCCAGTGAGTAGCAACAATTTTAAGGAACAATAAAGGGACTTAACACCTGTTACAGTAAACACGGCCTGTAACAAAAATTAAATACTTAAGAGCCTGGCCTCCAGAGGAGGGTTACACCCTAAACATGGTGGAACTACACAGCATTGCCACTTTAGGTCTTTGGTGTTATGGCCATAAGATGGAAGGATATCTGCATTACCTTAATTCTTGGACTCTTAAGATAATAGAAGGCCTTTTACAGTTACAAATGCTTCTGTTAACTCAAAATAATTTTTATAAAACACTGATGAAATACTGTTTATCCCCCTCAAAAAGCATAAAAGAATGTATGAGAAGATTACTTTCAGTTTGTTCTTGCTAGAAGTTTTTTTTTTTTTTTTTTTTTTAAGATTTTGTTTATTCATTTGACAGGCAGAGATCACAAGTAGGCAGAGAGGCAGGCAGGGAAAGAGGAGGAAGGGAAGCAGGCTTCCCGCCGAGCAGAGAGCCCGATGTGGGGCTCGATCCCAGGACCCTGGGATCGAGAGCCCGATGCGGGGCTCGATCCCAGGACCCTGGGATCATGACCCGAGCCGAAAGCAGAGGCTTTAACCCACTGAGCCACCCAGGTGCCCCTTGCTAAAAGTTTTTAAAGTAGCATTTGAAGAATGTTTATAAGTCCATACTGTATATATCTTTGAATTGTTCTTTTTTTAAAACACTGTAGCTGCTGAATTTTAGATGAAGACCTGGCACCTAAACCAGGTTAAAATAAAATGCAAACAATTACCACCACCACCCCCCCACACACACAGAGCTATAAATTTGACTTGGAAATAGATTATGCAAAAGGGGTTCACCTCATCTGGGCTCTTTAAGGTTGAAAACTCAGTTTCAAGGCAGAGTAGTTGCCTAGCCTTAGAAAATTATTGCATTCTTTTTCTGCTTCACATTAGTCAGGTTCTGTTTAAGTTTACTCTTTATTGTTGCTGCATTTCTTTTTCTGAGTCTTAGAACAGAAAACAGTCCTTATTTGGAGCTATGATACCTTGAACTGAGTATACTTAAGTATATGCCATTTACAAAAATCTACAGCATTATATACCTATTAAATCAAATAGAGGGAAATAATAGATGGTTACTGGATAAAGAGAGAGAGATCAATAGAAGAGAATACAGAGCCCAGAAATAGACCCACACATACACAGATATAATCGACTGATTTTTGACAAGAGTATAAAGATAGTTTGAGAAATGATAATCTTTTAACAAATGATGTTAGAGTAACTGAGAGTCTGTGTGCAAAAAATTGAACATTAACACCTACCTCTTTCTATAAAAATTAACTTCTAATGGTTCATAAACCTAAAAATAAGACTATTAAGCTTCTAAAAGAAAACATAGGAGAAAATCTTTATGAATAATGCTAATGAGTTTTTAGACACAAAAAGACATGAAGTCCACTGATAAATGGACATCATCAAAATTAAAAAAACTTTGGCTCTGCAGAGGTTGCTTTTAAGGAATGAAAAGACAAGCCACAGAGTAGGAAGCAGTATTTGCAAATTACACATCTCATAAGAGATTTGTATCCAGAATATAGAAAGAATTCTAAAATCTCAACACTAAGAAAACAAACCAATTTAAAGAATGGACAAAAGATCTGAACAGATATTTAACCAAAGATATATGAGGCAAGCAGTATATGAAAATGTTATATGTACATCCTTGCTGAGATAGACCAGTACTGTAAGCAAGGATTTAAAATTTGTATGTATTATTACTTCACATATTAGTATATAGTGAATAAGGAGCTAGAAGAAAACAAAGGTTAAGGCTTGTCTTTTTCAATCTGGAACTTGACTAATCAATCACATCTACCTGCAAGGAACCTAGAGCTTAGATTCTAATATTGGCTCTCAGATTTATATTTTATACAAATGTCAAGGTTGCCCACCAAAGCATAGGAACAGAGTGGTTTTGCAAAGCATAGGGTAAGAATGGTGAAGCTAGACAGCTTTCTAATCTTTCTTCAGTTGTATTTGCAAAGTTTAACTTACCCAGGATTACTCTCCAAGCAATGGACAGTCCAAGATTTAAACACATATATTTGACTTAACTGCCATATTATACCTCCCCTGAGATGAGGCATTAAAATGGGATATTAGAATTTGGTGGGGGGAGGGTGGTGGGGGAGGGGGAGGGGATATTAGAATTTGGAGGGGGATTGGTGAGAATTTGATATCCTGATATATGCGGGAACTTATATACACAGGGACACATATCTGCAGGAATTATGGTAGGAAGTATTAGAAGAGTAAACTTGGCCAATCAAGATGGGCCTTGTATGGCACACTTAGAAATTGGACTTTGTTCTTTAGATGGTGGAAAACAATATAAAAGGTTTAAAATTGGAAAGTGACATGATTAGCATTTTGTCTTAGAGGGATCATTGTGGTAGTAACATGGAAAATAAGCTGGAAAGAGCCAAGACTCGAGGTCGAGGAGACTGACCAACTAGAATACTGCTTTAATTGTCCCAAGTCCAGGTAAAATATAATGAAAACCCTGACTAAGACAGTATTCTATTTGCAAGGAAATTTGCATTCAGCAAACATTTTCCCCAAACATCTACAATATGCATGTGGTAGATAGAAAGATAAAGATACTCCTCTTGCCTACAAAAAAGCTCTCAGCTGAGCCAGGCTTTATAACTGTCTTGTACACAATGAACTCTATATAAAGCAGAGGTTCAGAGAAAGTACAGTAGCTCCATGGAGGAGGGAGAGATTAATTTTGACTTTAGGGATCAGGAAGTCTGCATGTTTGCAAAGTAGACAGCATTAATACTAGGCCTTGAAGAAGGGGTAAAGTTTGAATAAGAGGAAATGGGTGGGAAAGGGAATTTCCAGTAGAGGAAATGGAGAAAAGTACAGAGTGTATTTGAGGAACAACCTGTTGTGACTAGAGAGGATATTGTTGGAAATAAAGATGGAAAGATAGGTTGGGACCAGATCATGAGGTACCTTCCAGGATAGTAAAGTACAAATATAACTCATTTTGCTTTATTTATGTGTACAGGAAAACATAGATCAATCTCTTTTTTCATTTAAAGTATACCAATTTGAAAGACTCAAGGTTGAGTGAATACTGGATTTCTACATTTTTGGACAGGAGATATGTGAATAGGAGGGTTTGGTGAGATCGCTGTAGTAGAGAATCATGTTCATTTTAGTTTTTGTAATTTGAAAGTGAACACTAAATCCCTATAGTAAATGAGGTGATATTTTAGGGGGAGGAATGAATCTACCTAGTGACAAGATGAAAACAAATTTTGTGGAATAATACATGTAAAACTACTTTCAGAATATGATGCCAGTGATGGCTGGTGGTTATAGAGTTTAAAGTGCCTTTAGTGACACACAATCCAACCTTAACCTTAGAATTGCTCACTTTCTGGTAGCCCCTTCCAACCATGCCATATTTCAAAATAAAATGAAAACTTAATGCCAGGTAATTGTTAGTGGTTAGTAAGCATATATAACAACCAGATTAGTATTTAAGGTGATGTATGTATTTAAGGGGCATGATATCAATGAAGTAGAAGAGATGAACCCAGTCCGTGGGGGCAATTTGGGGAGACAAGCCAAGCATACCTAGATGGAAAATGAGACACTGGTGTCCTTCATAAGCATCCTGGCTTTCCACCTGCCTCCCACATCTCTCCTAGACTATAGAGAATTAGTCTGCATCAGATGTGATTTGTTACTTAAAATAATACATTTAAAAGCACAAAATGGCATAGACAGACTGAGTACTCTAAATGCATAGGAAATCCCAAGTAGAAATGGTATAGAGTCAGATGAGGTTTATTAGTTTTTTTGAAGGTTTGTTTTCAGGCAGGTTTATACTGCCAATTGCCAGACCATACACTAGAGTAAGCAGATGATATGAGTAATTTTGCTGGTAAAAAAAAAATACTCTCTTCTAAGATAATGAGTTTGCTAATTTGTTGCACTTTACTTAAGTTGCTAATGATTATTTTTACTTCATTTGTTTCATTAAGAATGTTTGTTTTTAAAATGGAAGTATTATTTTTGAGAACACCTGTTTATAATAAAAACTTAATGAAAACTACATAAAACAAAAATAGCATGTCTACAAATGTGATTATGGACATGTTCATTTAAGGAAACAAATTAGATAAAATTCTAACTTTAGCTAGTGTATGCAACAGTCTTATTTTAGAAAGATAAATGTCCTTGCTGAAAATTCAGTGATGACATTTATTGCTTAGGAAAACATGTTGCTATATTTTTCCTTCTATGTGATTTTTAATATAGCACTTACAGAAACACTTCAAATCTTACTAAACAAAACAAACAAAATGTCACTTTCTAAAATGAAGTACTGGTAATAAAGTTTACTGTCTACTCTTAACACTGTAGTTCTGCTTGAATATTTCCAATATGAGAACCTTGGTCTGTCAAGAGTTAAGATACAGCTTAAAAAATTTAAGATATGATTTTTTAAAAATATTTGACTCGTTTATGAATGGAGCATTTTTATAGAATGATATTACTTGATTTTCTGCATTCAACAAGATGGTGAATGACTGCATTGCTTTGGGAAGGGGTTTTGGAAACCAGGGTTCTAGTCCTTGAGCACAGGTGTTTGACCTTGGGTGTTCTTTTCTTGAAAAGAAACCTTGAAAACCACCTTTCTACCTTCAAGGGTTCATCCAGTTCTTGACTTCCATGAGTGTTGTATCAGGAGCGTGATAAGCAAGAAGAGGTCTGAGCCGGAAATTTTCCAAATTGGCACATCTGAAATGTCATTAAAAGTCTTGGAGATATGTATTTGCAGGATCTATAATAGTATGTCTTGAAATAAAGTATTTCTCCAACTTTCTTCTTTCTCCTTATTTTGTTTAATTTGCTTCTTCTCCCCTTTTCCTTTTTCATCTTCCTGTCTATTTTTTTGTGTGTGGTGGTGGTGGTGGTGGCTGTCGCTGTTTTGTTTTGTTTTGTTTTTAGCTTCTTATACTGGAACCTTATATAATTGATTTTGGTCTTTCTTCTTTTCTAATGAAGCATTTAAAGCTCTAAGCACTGCTCTCTCTGCATCTCACCAATTTTGTTGTAATAATAATCAATTTTATGTATCAACTTGGCTAGGGTACAGACCCGAGTTGTTTAATCAAATACTAATACAGGTGTTGTTTTGAAGGTATTCTGTAGATGTGATTAAAGTCCATAATCAGTGACTTTTAAGTAAAGCAGTATGATCTGGCTGCCTGATTCATTTGAAAGACTGAGGAAGAGAGCTGAGGCTTCTCAGAAGAAGAAATTCTTGGAGCGCCTGGGTGGCTCAGTGGGTTAAAGCCTTTGCCTTTGGCTTAGGTCATGGTCTCAGGGTCCTGGGACTGAGCCCCACATCTGGCTCTCTGCTCAGCAGGGAGCCTGCTTCCTCCTCTCTGCCTGCCTCTCTGCCTACTCGTGATCTCTGTCAAATAAATAAATACAATCTTTAAAAAGAAAAAAGAAGAAGAAATTCCATCTGTGGAGAGCTGCTTTAGCTCGTGCTGTGGAGAGTTCCAACTTGCCCTTCTTGATGGCCTATTTGCACAAATGCATGATCCACATTTTTGGATTTCAGATTAGGCAGACCCCGCAACTGCACACGCTAATCCTTTACTGGATGTGTGTGTGTGTGTGTGTGTGTGTGTGTGTGTGTATTCAATATTTATATATATATACTTATATTTACACACACACACAGTATATTCTACTGCTTCCACATCTCTAGTTTAACCTATACTGATATAAATTTGCTTTGAATTTCATTCAGTTCAAAATTTTTCCTATTTTCCTTGTGGCTTCTTCTTTGACGTATGGGTCATTTAGAACTATACTCTTTATTTTCCAAATATTCGGGAATTTTCTAGATATTTGTCTGTTACTGATGTCTAAATTAATTTTTTTGTGGTCAGAGGACATATTCTGTACAATTTCAGTTATTTTACATTTATTGAGACTTGTTTCTTGGCTCAGTATGGCTTATCTTGGTGCATGTTCCATGTACACTTGAAAAGAATGTATATTCTATTGTGGTTGCTTGGAATGTTCTACAAATGACCCCAGTATTTGTTATGGCAGTTTAGACTTGAATTTTAATGTTAAAATTATACCTGTTAAGTTACAAATTTCCTTGATTGATGAGATTTTTCAAAAATGATACTATTTCTGAATAACTAAAAGACCAAGTAGTTAATTTCTGACTTTATACTTCCTAATTATTTCAATTAATAAGTTAATAGTTATTTTTAACTTTGTTTCTTGCTACTTGATTATTTGCAGTAGGCCATAATACAACAGTAAGTTTCATGTCTTTTGCTTTCAGTTTTATCTTGTATAATACTTAGAAATCTTTCTACATTTCCTCTTGATTATCCAAGAATAAATTTTTAGTTGGTAAATTTTCTTGGACTTGTCCTACTTAATTTTCTTCAGATCATTTTGTGCGGGTGTGTGGCAGTTTTGTTGTCTCAATCTAAGAACAGAAAAAGTACATGGAAATGAAAAATCAAATCAGTGATTCCTTTCTGGAGCAAGTTTTTCTCATTTTTAAGGAAGTGGAGATGCAACGGGGGTGGGAGTTAAGGTGGTAGGAAAAGTAAAAATGAAAGAAGATGGGATCGGGAGGGAGAAAAACCAAAAGAGACTCTTAATGTCATAAAACAAACTGAGGGGGGTGGAGGGAAGAGGGGTTGGGTGAGGGTGGTGGGGTTACATCATATGTTTAAATAAAGCTTAAATAAAGTAAAAAAAAAAAAAAAAAGAAAGCATTAGTAGCCAGGGTTAAAATGGCCTTTTGAATTTTCAGTGTATTTTTCTTTTAAGCAAACTCAGTGAGAGAAAATAGATAGTTAAAAAGAAAAAAGCAAGTCTTTGGATCCTTTCCTTAGAAGATTCCCTGATTATTCCTTTAAATTGTATACCTCCTGTTTGTGATCAATCTTTAATTAATGTAATAGAAATTTTAAGTTTCTGTAATGAGTGGAAAAATGGATTAGATAACATATAAGCTTCCATGAGTTGAGAATATTACTTAAACTTGAGGCATTGAAGGTGTCTGAGAACCCAGCACAAAACTTATTTTACTGGAATTTATCCACATCATAAGCTGTTATACTATGTTTATTTAGGATTTCTTTTTCCTTGCTGTTTCTATTCTTGTTACCATTAGTAACTGAGACTTGACTCTAAAAAAGAGATTCATTTGTAGGAATCAAAATGCATTATGTGCATGGGTGGTTCAGTGGTAGAATTCTCGCCTGCCAAAATGCATTATACAGTGGGAAGAGTATTGGTTTGGAGTCAAAAGGTTGTGCCATTTTTTAACTCAAGTGTCCTTGAGTGAATGAATTATTTATCTGACCCTCAGTGTCTTCCTGTAAAATAGAAATAAAAAGGGGCACCTGGGGACGCCTGGGTGGCTCAGTTGGTTAAGCAGCTGCCTTTGGCTCAGGTCATGATCCCAGCGTCCTGGGATCGAGTCCCACATCGGGCTCCTTGCTTGGCAGGGAGCCTGCTTCTCCCTCCGCCTCTGCCTGCCACTCTGTCTGCCTGAGCTCCCTCTTTCTAATAAATAAAAATCTTTAAAAAAATTTTAAAAAGGGGGCACCTGGGTGGCTCGGTTGGTTAAGTGTCTGCCTTCAGCTTGGGTTGTGGTCCCGGGGTCCTGGAATCAAGTCCTGGGATCGAGTCGGGCTCCCTGTTCGGGGGCGGGGGGGGGGGGGCCCGCTTCTCCCTCACCCACTCCCCCTGCTTGTGTTCCCTCTCTTGCTGTCTCTCTCTCTCTCTGTTAAATAAATAAATAAAATCTTTTTTAAAAATGGGAATAAAAAATACCTATTTTACCAGATTGTTGCATGATGAGATGAGTTGGTAGACATTCAATAAATTATAGTTATTAAAATACATCAGTTATAATATTTTGTTTTCAGGATACTATATACTTATGATAATATTCTCTAATAATATTTTCAAAATCTTTAAAGTGTTTCTTGAATACTATTCATTTTACTATTTGAGTTTACTTAAGTAAAAACAATTAATGTATATATAATACATTCTGAAAATAGTTAGGATGAGTCACTACTTTTTTTTCCCATTAAGTAACATTTAATCTCCTGCCCCCCAGTCTTCATATGCCAACTGTTCACAGCACCTAAATAGAATTATGACATTTTAAAGTTGGAAGAACCGTACCAACTGTCTTCTAGTTTCCTCATTTTACAGATAAGACTCGTAGAGAATAAGTGATAGATCATTTTGTTTTTGCCAACCTAGGTAGTCTCAGTGAGTCTGAATGTGAATCTAGCATACTTTTTCCTTTACTTCCTTCTGAAAGCTTCTAAACCACTCACTAATCTACAACAATATTTTAATAGTGGAAACAGCTATTAAATTCACATTATTTTTCCTCTACTCACAAAACAGTTAATAAAAGGGGGACAAGGCAAGAAAAAGGCCAGGAAACCATCTGAAGAATTGGTCACAATTGTGCCAGTGGTCATCTAGTATATGGCAAATATTCAACCATTATTAAAGGAATAAGTGAATGTCAGATCTATGATCATGCAAATGATAATAGCAGTGATTATGCAAAATGCAAGTATGGTTTTTTAAATTATTTTTATATGAAGACAGATTTGATAACAAAAGTATAATTAAGCTTTTAATGTCATTTCTTATCAAATAATTTTCTTGATTTTGCATTTTCTACAAACAGTCCTTATCGATACCTTTTATAACTCATGTTTTATTCTTTTTTATTGTTAGATTATTTGTTAGGTTCCGGAAATTCAGTCATTTTCCATTTTTAGAATTACTGGCCGAATGTCAGGGTACTTACTGACTCATAAATGGATCATGTTTGCAAGTTTATTTGTGTGTTACTTAGAATTTAAGAAAATTTTCCTATTGAAACAGGCTGTAATTGATAATTGGTTTTCCCCAGTTTGGGAAATTGTATTTGGGATCTATTGGAATACCACTAGGGAGGCAAAAAAAGTTACCAAAATATAAACATGTAACCTATGTTTGTATGCATATACAAAATTATGTGTGTGTAAAATCTATGAAATCCCATTAGAACTACACATAAAGCCACATATATGTGATCGTTATAGGTATCCTAACAATAAATTCAATGACCAGCCTGAGGAAGAAGAATCACTTTATTCAGTTTACTCACTTATATTTTCAGTTAACAGATAACATTTATTGAACATCTGTTTTATTAGCACACATTTTAAGAAGCTTTATTTCAGCTAGATTTTCAAGGATGGATGGGATTTAAATAGGTGATATATTACAATATGTGTGCTTATATCAGTATTTGCCTTACATTACACATATGGTCTGTTTGTGAATCACACATTTAATTTGATGTTCTTCAAACATTCAAATAGGTTTGCTGGTCATTTAACCTTCAGAACTTTCTGGTTTATTACAACTATTTTCTTCTTAGTCAAAGTACTACTTTTTTTTTAGTGCTGAATAACGCTTTCTTGTAATATAGAATTATAATTCCAAGGTAATTCTTATGTTTGTGGTCAGTACATTCTCTTCCCTGTAGGGAAGTAGGGAATCCTACTTCAGAAGCAAAGCAAAGCTCTAGAAGATGAATGAATACAGAAGTAGTCAAGGGCTACTGCACCCCACCTCACCACAAGTGTGTACACACACACACACACACACACACACACGTGTAGAAGAAAGACAGCATAGCTTCATACAGCAGTTCTCAAACTTTTTGATCTTAGGATCCTTTACACTCTTAAAAATTACTGAGGACCCAGGGTACCTGGGTGGCTCAGTCAGTTAACTGTGCCTTTGGCTCATCATCCCAGGATCATGATCCCAGGGTCCTGGGATCGAGCCCCACATCAGGTTCTCTGCTCAGTGGGGAACCTGCATTTCCCTCTCCTTCTGCCTGCCATTTCCTCTGCTTGTGCTCACTCTCTTTCTCAAATAAATAAATAAAATTTTTTAAAAAAATTACTGAGGACCCCAAAGAGATTTTGGTTTTGTGAGGAATTAATACTGAGAAAAATTTTAAAATATTAATATACTTTAAATTTTTTAAAAGATATTATTTATTTATTTGACACAGAGAGAGGGTCACAAGTAGGCAGAGAGGCAGGCAGAGAGAGAGGGGGAAGCAGGCTCCCCACCGAGCAGAGAGCCTGATGTGGGCCTTGATCCCAGCACCCTGAGATCATGACCCGAGCTGAAAGCGAGGCTTAACCCACTGAGCCACCCAGGTGCCCTAAAATAATAATATACTTTAAAATAACAATAATAGACTCCATTATATTTTAATATAACACATGCCTTAGAAAAATTAATTCTTCTTTCCCCAATAAACATTTAGTGACAAAGACAAGAATATTGTTTCACCTTTTTACAAATCTCTTTAATGACTGGCCTAATAGAAAGCAGCTGGATTCCCATATCCACTTCTTCATTTGTTCTGCTGTATGAACTATGTTGTTAAATTACAGGAGGAAAATGTGACCTCACACAAGTATGTACATTGAGGAGACAGAAGTATTTAATAGACTTTTCAGACAATTATGGTTATTCTTCTTTGATACTGTACCAAAACTCAAACAAATGCTAATGTCTTATTGGTTAAATGCAATGTGAAATCAAAAAACCCTTCATAATAATCCATTGTATATTAAAATCCATTGGTTTGTTTTATACTTTGAATGGGTCTTTTACCCATGCATGATATTATAACATTATGCATTGGTTATTTGAAAAATACTGGTCCGGGGTGCCTGGGTGGCTCAGTGGGTTAATGCCTCTGCCTTCAGCTCAGGTCATGATCCCAGGGTCCTGGGATTGAGCCCCGCATCCGCTCTCTGCTCAGCAGGGAGCCTACCTCCCCCCCCCCCCTCTCTGCCTGCCTCTCTGCCTACTTGTGATCTCTGTCTGTCAAATAAATAAATAAAATCTTTAAAAAAATAAAATTGGTCCATCCAATTATGCAGATCTTCCAAATAGTAATACACTTTGCTGTACAATATAAAAAAAATCTCATTCATTAATATCATCACTAATCTTCAGAGGCTTCCAGTTTTTGGTCAGTCTCATGGTAGTGGTTTTGAATTTTCCAAAATCTTTTTTTTTCTGTGAAAGCTCAAATTGTATCATTGTCAACACATATTTTCAGTCTCTTTTGTTTGTGAGAGGATCACTTTGTTCCCAGTTCACAATAACCAAAGCTTGTCAGTTGTTCTTTCAAATAAAAGTGTTGGACTATTAAAAAAAGACCAAAAAAACTGACTGTTTTAGCTCACAGTTCAAATAATTGCATGTTTTTCCTCAAAATAACTATCATACTTGCATAGGCAATAAAAGTGCTTTATGCATACTTCAGTTTCAACACAAAATACTGTGCTTAAGGTTGAAATTTCATAAAATTAACAATTTTTATTGCTTCATCAAGGCTATTCTTAGGTGAAACTGGCTGAAATTTGTTTGTTCTTTTCTGTCAGTAGCTGGCAGTGATGAATACAGTGACTTCTAGCTCAGTGTGTTGCCACTGCCTTGATTCAATGCTACAGGTCCACTGGTTTTACCCACTGTTGTTTTTGTACCATCAGAACAAAAGTCAAAACAGGGAAAAGGGCAAATCACATCTTAATATTTTTTTTCAAAGATTTCATTTATTTATTTGACAGACAGAGATCACAAGTAGGCAGAGAGGCAGGCAGAGAGAGAGGAGGAAGCAGGCTCCTTGCTGAGCAGAGAGCCCTATGTGGGGCTTGATCCCAGGACCCTGAGATCATGACCTGAGCCGATGGCAGAGGCTTAACCCACTGAGCCACTCAGGTGCCCCACATCTTAATATTATTAATAAAATAGTTTGACCTCATGGACTCTTTTGAAGTGGTTTCAGGGTTTTCCAGGGTCCACAAACCACATTTTGAGAATGCCTATGTAGTGATTTAAGAGCATAGAGTAGAGATTCTAGAACAAAATGAATCTGGCTCTACCTAGCTGTGAGCTCTAGAAAGCTAGAGTAACTAATTACCCCAGCTTTATTTATAAAGTAAGCTTATAATAGTACAAGATAATAGTATTTGTGTGAGGATGTGAATGAATATATATAAAGTTCTCAGATGAGTACCTCATATAGAATAAACCTATGTGTTTGCAAGTTATTATTTTGTATTATACAGATTTATGTATGTATTCCATCAATTCCATATTTGAAAATTCCATTCAAGATCATTTCACTGTTTTTAAATCAGCTCATACTTAAACCAGACCAAACAGATGAGACATACTATAGCTTGAAGACCCTAAGAGACAGTTCTTTGGATATCTTGCTTATACTACTTCGGTTTGCAAAGTATACATTGAATTGCTTTGATAGCAGTGTTGGAGGAAAGCTTCCATTTATATATTTTATAACTGGATTCTTTTAAGGACCACTCTGTGCTTTTGAAATGATTTCTTCTATAGTTTAAAATGGCCTTAAGAGGTATTTTCAGTGTGATATGAAGGGGCTGTCAGATTGTTTTGGTCTTCAGCATTAAATGATAGCACAACTTGACTAGTCTTAAAGTTAAGAACCATTTGTACTACTTTCTGTAAGCTTTTGTGTTCAGTTCATATATTCTTTGGAATTTGGATCTATTTGAAGGATGATAACTCAGTGACAGAATCATAATTTTGGTTCTTTTTTCTTACGGTCTTCACCCAGCACTTTGTGCTAAGAAGCTAGTTACCATCTTTGCCCACGGTGTAGGAAGAAAATGTTGAGTCTCTGAATATAGTCAAAATTAGTCTTTGCTAAAGTTAAATCTATCATTTATCCAGAACACACAAGATGTTGAACACTTCTATCTTTTTTGAACTTATTTGCTAGAACTTCTGATTGAATATAAAAGTAGCTTTAATCACACTTTTGGGTCCAACAGGAGCCTTTATGCTATTAATCAATCACACTGAATGTAATTATTCTGTTAGAACAGTAATAACATTACCTGGATTTGTATAGTACCACTAAAAAGGAGGTGGGAGGAGAATCAACTATGAAGGTTTTTGGAAGCAACCTCAAACTTTGCCCCCCTCCCTTTTAAAAGAAATCATGTTGTCTCATTAATATTCAAATTGTACCTTCTAAACAAAAAAAGTAAAACCAGATTAATTCTTTGAAAATTTTCAACATTTATCGAATTACATCTGTTTGCATAAAAGGGTAATAAGTACTATTTCTTTGGTTATCTTTGTAATCAGCGACATAACTCTGTTCTTTTCTGATTTGAACTTTAAATGAACCCTTCTATAAAGCTCTGACATTACGTTTCCTCGTACTATCTCAGTATTCTTCTACATGTCATAAACACAAAAGGAAATTTTCCTTTTTTTAACCAAGAAAACTTTGATGTAATTTGTTAGGATCCTACAAAAGATCTGGAATAATTTCATATTTTGTTTTAACCTCATGTTTATAATTTGGTTTTTGGAGTTCTATGAAACACCTTTCACTCTAAGTTAGACTAGATGATAATCACTCTTCTCAACTTGGCCAAAAGGTAATGCTCAGTGCAGTTACACATTCAAAAGGAAAAGTAGAGAGATTTCCAAGCATTTATCTTAACTTTATTTTTACTGATGTATGTCCTTTCTTGTATTTTCCGTCATTTGTTTTGAATGAAACTAAAGTGTTTCTTTGTAAACTCCAAGGACACATATGTATTCTATACCGAGGGTCTAAATTTCCCATTCATATGCTTATACTATGCTGTTTCTTCAGACTTGTGTACACCTAAGCTCTTAATCCTTTCCCCTGAGCCATCTCCAAAAGTGAGCTTTATATTTGGTGAAACAAGAATTGTTTCTAAAGATTGTCCTTGGATTCACTTGTAGAACAGGAAGAGTTTGCAATTCTGGGAGTTCCCCTGGCTCCCACCACCCAAACAACCAGAGGTTTCTGGAGCCTGCAAAGATCTCCTTCTCAACAGTACAGAGACACATCTTTTGAAATCTGAATTAACCAAACAAATGGAAGAGCCTTATAATAAATATATACTCTTATGGTTTTTAGATTTATAAGTATAATTCTGTTTGTTTCGATAAACAAAGCTACCCTTTCAGGCAGATAATAGTAGACTGGAGAAACTTTTCTAACAATAGTATATTTCTACTCAAGCTCTTCAGTATGTATTAACATAATGTCTTTAAAGAGTAAACATGTTCCAACCTTATAACTGAAAATTTTACTTTTCAAAAAGTTACTAAATAAATGAATGCTTATTTTCAATGTAAAGTAAAAGTCTAAATCATGTTTTCAGAGGATTATAGGCTTAATCTGTGTTCCTCCTTCCCATTACAAGGCTTGTCCATAAAACAGTTGTAATCCTGGCTATGGATATCTTATACATTCAAACTCTGTAGATTGCTGGATGTTTGGCAAACATAATTATATAGTTGGCTTGGGATGTGGAAACAGCAAACTTTTCCACTTTCCATTATGTAAATTAGCAGTGGAAATAGCTGTATATTTCTCTATGATTTATTTTGCTAAATATAGGTAATGTGGATTCATTTCTATTAGAAGGAATCATTTTCCATTAACTGATGGTCAGGTTTTTGGTATAACTTAAATATCATACAAATATTCTTACATTGTATAGAAGATCCAGTCTCTTTCAATAATTTACTTTTCCCTCTAAACTTCTACAGAATTACAGCCTCTAGCAAAATTAATCAGACTTGTCTCAGGTGACTTTTTTCTAGGCTATTTTTATATTTTATGTGGGTTTTTTTTTCTTTTTTCTTCCTTTTTTTTTTTATTTGTTTGTTTTTTTATGAGAGAAACCACTGTATTCTTGCATAAGGAAAAAAGACTTGAGTCTTGGGACTGCTGAAATGTGGGTAGTCAAACCCAAACAAAGATTTAAAATTTGCTAGTTTAATTTGATGGTAAAATAGATATCAGATGTCTTAATTCAAGAACAAAGTATTTAGTGAAGAGTAAACTAGTTTATAAATTATATCCTACATCCAGTTTAACAAATATTTGAATACTATATAATACTGTATTCACGTAAGCGTTAATCACATGCAAGGCACTTGGCTGAGATTATATTATTCTAATCACTTTTATAAACAATAATGGTATCTAGTGAACCCTAGCAAATGGCTTACACTTAAGTTTGGATATTGCTTGGGCCCAACTTCTTCTCAGTGTTTACCAATCCTATACCTTTGAGGTAACCTAACTTTCACTGGTGGCTCTAGAACATAGTGGACAGGAAAGAGGAAAGAGGCGAATCTTCAGCAGCCAGGCACAAATACCACTGACTGTTTGCTGTGGTTTTGCAGAGCATGATAGGATATATTCTGTTTTTAGATTTATTCACTTTAACTGTTACATTTTTACTTTCATTCAGTTGCTAATCAAGAATTTCCTATTGAGGATGTTTTTGCCATTCTTGGAACCACATGGAGTTTTCCCTTTAATAATACTACTGTTTGCTGAGGTCCCAGGCATGTGACCTTTAAAAAAAAAAACGCAAATCATTTTCTTACTTTTTAACTATGCGGTTAAGAGTGAGCTGGCCCATTCACATCAAGCTTAATTTGATCTAAGTTAGAACTAACCTTTGACAAAATCCACATTTAAAATTTAGGCTAGAAGGAGACAATAAATCTTACTGTTTAAATCACCCAAAAGGGCAACAGTACTGTTTGTAACATTTTGCCAGTGTTCGTTCCTAAATCTGTTATTCTGTGATGTAAAGCCTTGGTTGCTTTTCAGTGCTTTTAAATTTGTTTGCAGAAGGTGGAGCCCAGAAAATGTGCCCATCATTGAATGCTCTAAGTTTAGCTGAGGAAAAGCAAGGCTGCTGTAATGTTTCTATTCTAAAAAAGTTGTATTTATCTGAGTTCCAGGACTGGTTTACATAAACGAGAAAAACTAAGATTTTCCATACACCAGGAAAAGTTTCAGAAAGATGGCTTTTGAGCTTGCCACTTCATACCCACCAAATGTTACAAACAAATAGTCATGTCTGCAGCAGGGAATTTGTGGGGTATGTGTAATTGCGGGTCGCAAGCCATTCGAGCTCAAGACTCTTATAGGTAGAAATGAGAAACCCTCAGAAAATCAGCTCTCCTCCATTTCTGGAATGAGGTTTATAGTTTTTAAGGTTTATAAAATTTATTTTTTTGCATGAAAGTAGATATACCAGAGGCTTATTTTATTTCCAGAAAAGAATTCTAACACCTTTGGTACAAAATGATACTATTGTAATCTTTAGGATATGTAACTACATTTTTTGGTTTTGGAGACTGGGATTTAAAGATGTTAAAATCTTCAATAGCTTACTTCATGTTAGTTAACTCTTAAAAAAAGAACTTTTGCACCCTGATAAGTTTTTAATGTGACTCCATTGCTTATGTTGGCTACTGAAGTGCCAAATTTGGTTTTAGAATACATAAAAATATTCTAATTAGTTACCTTTTCATAAGGAAACAAGAAAAGGTTTCAGCGAAGTTGTGTTAATATCTACCATTAGTTTTATATATTACCATATGGCAAAATGGCTTGTCCTTAAGCCAACAAGAAAGAAATCCAGGCTTAATAAAATCCATTTTACTAATCTTTTTTTTTTTTCACATTTTGGACATTAAGAACAAACAAAATAAAAACTGCTTATAAGAATCTTCCTTATTTAGAATTTTACAAATTTGCATCTTAGTAATTAATTTAGTGTGTAATTTTGCTCAACACATTCCAAAAATAGGAAATCTGAAGTATTTATTCCTGGTTCTAGAAGCCCATTTCCTTTTGAAGTGTTTTTGAAGTTGAAAACTTTTAAGGTTTATAAAATTTATTTTTTATAAATAAATAGTATTTTCTTTTTTTTTTTTTTTTTATTTATTAGTTAGAGAGAGGGAGAGAGCGAGCACAGGCAGACAGAGAGACAGGCAGAGGCAGAGGGAGGAGCAGGCTCCCTGCTGAGCAAGGAGCCCGATGTGGGACTCGATCCCAGGACGCCGGGATCATGACCTGAGCCGAAGGCAGCCGCTTAACCAACTGAAGGCATTTTCAACCTTTTCTCTCTTTTGAGGTATCATTTCTAAGACATTAAAGTATCTCTTAAAAAGCACCTTCCTAGGGAGGCCTCAGTTAAGGCTCAGTCAGTTAAGCATCTGCCTTGGGTTCAGGTCATGATCTCAGAATCCCCAGGATCAAGCCCCATGTTGGGCTCCCTGCTCAGTGGGGAGTCTACTTCTCCCTCTCTCACTGCCTCCACCTCCCCCACCCTGCCGCTCATATGCTCTCTCACTCTCTCAAATAAATAATAATAATAATAAATAAAGTCTTAAAAAATCTTTTCAGTACATTTTCCCTAGAGATTCTCTAATTATTTACATTTTGTGTCCTGATGAAGAGTTCTTCTTACTTAAGATTCTCTTCAATTAATCAAATGAGCATTCTCACAATCAGTATTGATCACATAACTGATTTATTCCTAATTAGCATTACTTAAAAGTGATTAGATTGCCTTTGCCATGTTAGTTTTTCTTTAAATACAGTGTTTTAGGTGGGTTATAGATTGACAGGAAGAAAACATATACACATTCATTATATACATATGTGCTTTTTAACTTTAGTTCCCAACTTATTTAACCACAGATCCAGTACTGTTATCAGAAGTCAAGTCAGAGCAGAAGCAGATATAGCACATCTTAGCATAACTTCTCTTCACCGTCATGACCCCTAATAGGGATTAACAAAAATATACATGCAAGTCTGACAGGGTCCCTGAATCAGGAAAGTTCATGTCTTGTTGTGTCACTACCCTTTTATATTTACTATTCTAAGAGAACTAGCAATCTGTGGGCTATTCCATTTTCATCACTATTCCAGAAGAACTTGAAATAATCTCTGGGCTTCCTTTTAAGGGAATGTTTATAATTACCAGACTTTCCTGGTTCTTGAACCAAACTCAGCGTCAGCAAGGACACTTTCTCATCCAGAGGGAGAAAGCAGAGTTAATATCCAGGTGTCCTCTGCCCTAAATGTTCTGGAAAGCCCATTTCCCCATAAGTATTAAAGCTGAAATTTACAACTTTGAATCTTAGAATAACTTAGTAAGCTCTAGATTTTTTGCACCAAAGAAAAGGAGCAAAAGTATGGTAATCTAAATTGACCAAACTTGTAAAATCACTTGTGTTTGGATTTAGAATGATTTTTATACTAAAGTTTGATTGTGGCCCTATATGCTTAGGGTATTTATAAAAAATAATAAATAATACTATGAAAACCTGATTCAAGATGAACTGAGAAGCCATCTGGTTATCTCTTCCTTGATAGGAAAACAATCTTTCAAAACAATGGTTGGACCATAAAAGAAAAAAAAACTATTTCTCTATTCACAAAGCTTCTCATACCAATGTGAGCATTTTCTGCAAGTCATTCTCTGTGGATACCACCTGGGTGTTCTACAATTTAACTCGATTCTGATACTTAGTACCCAGAATTAGCACACACCCCATAGGCCTCATACACACCTACTTCCTAATTTCTGTTCCCTGCCCCATTCCATTCTTTCTCATACTGTAGGCTTTTGACCCTCAAGTCCCACAACACTACCCTCCACTTTAGATGCCAATCAAAAATGCTAGGTTCCCAGGTTATTTCTTTTTTTTTTTTAAGATTTTTTTTTTTTTATTTGTTTGACAGAGAGAGAGAGATCACAAGCAGGCAGAGAGTCAGGCAGAGAGAGAGGGGGAAGCAGGCTCCCTGTTGAGCAGAGAGCCCGACGCGGTACTCGATCCCAGGACCCTGAGATCATGACCTGAGCGGAAGGCAGAGGCTTAACCCACTGAGCCACCCAGGTGCCCCATCCCAGGTTATTTCTAAGAATCTCTGTCTAACTTGGCTACAACTCTGGGATTCCCATAGCCCCTTCTCAGTTTCAATAATTGCCATAATAGCTTACAGAACTCAGGAAAACAATTTTGTTTGCTGGTTTATCATAAAGGATTTTATAAAGGATGTAGATGAACAGCCAGATGAAGAGATACATAGCCTAATATCTGAAGGGTCACAAGCACAGGAGCTTCTTTCCCCATGAAGTTTAGGGTGTTCCAGCATATGGATACTTTGGACAGCTCAATTCTCCACACTCCTTAGTTGAGGGATCTTCACAGAGGCTCCCTTCCATAGGGATGATTAGTCATTAACTCATTCTCCAGCCCCTGTCTGCTCTGTGGAGGATATAAGAGTAGGGCTAAAACTTCCAAGCTTCTGATCAGGGCTTGGTCTTTCTAATGACCAGTGCCCATCCAGAGCTTTCCAGTTAGCCCACCAAGAGTTGCCTTATCAGAACAAAAGATGCTCCTATCATCCAGGAAATTCCAAGGAATTTAGGAACTCTGAGTAAATCACTTCTATCACTCCCATCACTCAGGAAATTACAAGGGCCTTAAGGCTTCTCTGTCAGGAACCAGAGACAGAAACTGAATAAATTTTTTTTCTTACGTCACAGACTGGTTTTTGTTAGTTTAATTCAGTCCTCTTTGTGAATTCCTAACCTCTGTGCGTATATGTACTAAGTGCTCAAGTAATACTTGTATCCAAGAAGGACTTTAATTAGGCTTTTTTTAATTATAATTGTTCTATTTTATTAGTTACTGTTGTTAATGTCATACTGTGCCTACTTTATAAATCAAACTTTATCATAAGTATGTATGTATAGGAAAAAACACAGTTATACACAGTTTGGTACTGTCCTTAGTTTCAGGCATCCACTGGTGGTCTTGGAATGTATCCCCTGTGGAAAAGTTAGGGGGTACTACTACATTTTAAAGTATTCTCTTATATAGTATTTGGTAATGTTTAAAGCTTGAAGATTTCAATCACTGTATTTTCATCCTCTGTCTTTACTAGGAAATATGTTTATTTGTTTATTTTTATTATGTTCAGTTAGCCACTTTACAGTACATCATTAGTTTTTGATGTAGTGTCTTAAATATATTAGGTGCACAGCAGTTAGACATGTGAGGACAATTGGTCCTTAAAATATTTGTTGAGAAGAAATATTCATTTGGCATTCATCCCTTGTACAGGGAATTATGGTTAGCCTCTGTGAAGATTCCAAAATGAAGAAGATGAGGGTAAAAAAGCTATAGTAAAGGGACGTTTGGAACGGGGTGGGGACAGAAGTTGGAGAGTAAGTATGTATGATACAGGCAGTATTAAAGGAATTCAAGTTGACTCTCGTGAACAAGGAAAGCTTAATAGGGTAGGTAGTATTTAAGCCTTAAAATTTAGTAGGATAAATATGGTAGAAGGATGATCTTCCTTTTTGGAGGGGAATTTGAGAAAGTACCTGGAAGTGGGAAAGATTGGGGTCTGGCGAGGAATCTGGGAGAGGCCCAACTATCTCTATAGGTAAATACTGGGAAAAGAAGTGTGGAGATCTTGAGGTATATTGTTTCAGCTTTTTTCAGAGATCTATTCAAGTTTATGAGTACTAATTAATAAGATGGATTACAGTGGTGGAAGACTAGAGGCAAAAAGATCAGTGAGGAATCTGGACAGTTATACAAGAGAGATTAAATCACTTGATAAAAACATAGAAAAAAGAAGATGGGGGTGGGAGGGGAAAGTTGGTTGTAAAAGAAGAAAGACAGCTAGTCATAGAACCTGATTGAGTGCCTAAAGAAGATGGAATCAAAGAGAATTCCTGACACTTCTTAAAAGGGGCATTGTAACTGTCTCTGCAAGGTCACCTGTGGCCAGAACTGCAAATTATAAACTCTCTTAAACCTAATCTCTAAGGCCAGATGAGCTTCCTGCCAGCTTGCCCTCTCCAGAGCTGAATCACCTGCTGGTCTGTTTGAGAGTCAGTGTGGTGGAAACAAGTGTGCCAAGCTGAGAACTGAGCTCTGCAGCCACAGAAGCCAGGCAAGAGAGGGATGACTGCTGTACTTGCGCGAATAGTGACCTCGGGATAATAAATGTGAAGACCACGCCTTCCCAAAGACTGATGACACGGAGTTGACAGGAAAGGGAGTTTGTTGTTCTTGTGTGTGTTTTGAACTTCCCTTTTTCATTCAAAAAAAAAAAAAAAAGTAGTATGTAGTCATTCTGTCATTCTGTACATTTTAAGAAAAGAACAGGTAAAATAGAAAAAAAATCATTCACACAATCTGTATAGAGCTGTTAATATTTGAGCATAATTTCTATAAGTCTTTATATGAAACACGTTTTTTCCAGCTGAAGGTAACAGTATGCACCAAACAAAAGCAAAAGAGAGCTACTGTGATTGCTTGTCACTATCTAAACAAGTAGAAGTCAGATCACTAAACGGCTTATGCACTGTTGGGAAGCTGTTGTAGTTTTAAGCATGGGCAGGGCTATTTTAGATTTATATCTTAGAATGGTTCCTTTGGCCATAGTGTAGACAATATATTAGAGGGCCCAAGGCTTGATGCCCGGAAACCAATTCTGAAGCCATTCCAATAGCCCAGGTCATAAAGGGCTAACCAAGGCATTGGGAATGGGGAGTAAAAAGGGAATTTGGAAGTTTTATAGGGAAGAATTGAGAGGGCCTGGTGACTGATACACTGTGGAGGTGGAAAAGCACACAATACTTACTGTCTCTATTACATCCCCTCACTTTTAAACTGTCTAAATTAGATGTCCCACAGGAACTTCAAATTGAACATGTCCAAAACAGAAATTATCACCATTTTTACCAAAACTACTCCCCATCTTAGAATCCTTCTCTCAATGACTATTCTCACCCACCTATTTCTACTTGCCCAAGCTAGAAGTTTGGAAGTCATCCTAGACTCTTATTTCTGTAATGTCTACCTCTATATCTAGTCAGTCACCAAAGCCTACCAGATCTTCCACTTAAATCTTTAAAATCTATCTCTTTACATCTTCATTGCCACTATATTTGCCAAGTTCTGCCTTTTATCTTTGACTTAGAATTGGGGTTGGCAGACTACAGCCTACAAACCAAATCCATCCTGCCACCTGTTTTTTGAATCTCTTGTTTTTGAAAGGCTTAGCAGAACATAGATACAACTCAGCTGTTTACATTTTTTCTATTGCTGCTTTTATACCACAGAGGCAGAGTTAAGTAAGTAGTTGTGATCGTGACTGTGTGGTCTACAAAACCTAAAACATCTACTGTCTTGTCCTTTATAGAAATATTGCTGACCCCTGGCTTATAATACTGAAATATAACTGGTTTCCCTTCTTTCAGTCTGCCATCTGGCCTGTACTGTGTTGATGGAGTTGATGGAGGAGTCCCCCCTCCATTTTGCTCACATTTTCTTAATTGCTCCCAACAGCCAGGAGAATTAAATCTACAGCTCTTTAGCATAGCAGGTAATGAGTTCTAATATAGTTTTCAAATTCCTCAAAATACTTTTGCCAGTAAAGCACAAATGTCAATCTTTAAGTCCCTTGTAATGGTTTAAAGAGATTATTTAAATGAGAACAATACCACTAATGTTAATGTTAGAATGTTTAATCTTTTAAGGTCTTAAACAGGGATTCTGTGAAGAATCTATATTTTTATGAGATGATAGTTCTTGGAAAACCCTGGTCAATTGATTGTCAGTTGTGTATGTCAGTAAAAAGGAAGAGAGTAAGTATTATTGCTGAAGCTTGCTAAGATTTTTAACACCTTTACTGTTTTCATTTATTTTGAGATTCCGAGTAGACTACTACTATGTATCAGAAAGCTCAGATAAAAGGAATTTCAAATTCACCATGAAAAATTAAAGATAGCTCTCTATTCAAGAAAGAATAAAATCCAAGTTTTGCTACATATATGACAAAGTATTCATTTTAGCATCTCATTTCTAATTAACTCGGAGGATTTGGGTTATGTGTGGATGTGTGTGTGGGTGTGTGTAGCTGTGTGCGTTTTAAGTGTTAAGGCATTTCATTTGCAATTTTAGACTCACACAGACTATTAATGAGAGAATACCCAGGAGAGACTGGCAATATGCAGAAATAAGTCCTCTTTTCACCCTCCATCCCAATAAATCTTAAATCTATATAATCGTTTAGGTAAATCTGCATATAGTAGAAAGAATTCTGAGAGAAGAAAAGAACCTTTTTTTCTAGATTGAAAATGAAAGGGATGAGATGTTATGATTTAAGGGAGGTCACAGGTGCTTCAAAAAAGAAATTACTTGCCTCTCTCTTTCTGGACATTAACAGAATTTGTTATAGTATTAGAAAGTCAAAATGGAAGTGTAGTTGTACCCAGTCAGGTAACTATATAGATTTTTCTTTTTAAAGATTTTATTTATTTGTTTATTTATTTATTTATTTATTTATTTGACAGAGAGAGAGAGAGAGAGAGAGAGATTACAAGCAGGCAGAAAGGCAGGCAGAGAGAGAGGGGAAAGCGGAAAGCAGGCTCTTCCCTGAGCAGAGAGCCCAATGTGAGGCTCAATCCCAGGACCCTGAGACCATGACCTGAGCCAAAGGCAGAGGCTTAACCACTGAGCCACCTAGGTGCCCCCTAGATTTTTTTTTTTTTTTTAATAAAAATATGTTGGAAAATTTTTGAGAAATATCAAACTTACTTACATGATTTCATTTAAACACTAAAAAACGATACAGAATAAAAAGCCTGCTTATTTCAACTCGAGATTTATTGACCACCTCAGGGCCTGCATGCTCATTTATTCTATAGTTTTTGAAAATTTGGTCACATTTATCTTACTTATTTTCTTTTCCCTTTTCAGGTGTATTCCAGCCCTTTAAAACTAATAAAAATTTTCACTTAAGTACTTGAAGCCAAACTTTCCAAAAAAGTTTACCAACACTTATTTCAAGTGCATGACATAGCCTCTCACTATAGCTTAGAGAGCATAGCTTATAAGTATAATTTTAAAAACATGATATTTTACCTAAATTGCTTTTATTATTTCCTGAAATAAATTGTTACTAGTACCAAAACAAGAGATTTCCGTAGAGATTAAAACATAAATAATTGGTTAGAGTGCTTCATTAATTTGTAGCTGCTGCTAACTAATGCCTAGTATTACTTCATGTTTATGTGTACATAAATGAGCCCAATGATCACAGTGACTAAAAGTGTATTAATCACTTCAGATTGTGTAAGTGCTGAGCAGTTAAAATCTCCAACACAAGTGAAAATTAAATGGCAACTAATAAGATATTATGCTTCTCTCATAACCTTTAGCCCAAAGCACTTTGCTAGCAGCATTTATTAGATATCTGAGAGCTACTTGGGAAGACAGAAGAGCCAAATGGAGTTTCAGGGTTTGGCTGCAGGAGATTCAAGAAGTAAATACCTTTTAGTTATGAAATTAAATCCTTTTAGTTATGAAATTAAGGCTGGCAATTTAGAAAACTTAAAATTATAAATGATTTCAAATGAATTCACATTTCTTTGAAAACCTCTAAGCAGATCTTTTCGAACTCTATTTTAAGAGAAAACAATGTAGAATTATTTGGATTCTATTGCCCATCCTTCAGGGCAATGGGCTGATGGACTTACTGCAAAGAAAGTGACTATGGTACTATGGCATTTCCCATAACCCCTTTATATTGAAATGTGTTCATATGAAAGAAGAACTAGATTTTTTTCTGTCCTCTGTAGGGCTCCTAAGGACAGAACCAGGATAAAGGAATGAAAGTTACTAGGAGACAGATTTGGGTTCAGTAATAAGGAAAAACTGTCTAACAGATAGGCCAGGCCCAAAATGGAATGGAACGGCCATATCACAGAGAAGTACAGATGTTCAAATGGGAGTTAGTGGCCCTTTGCCAGAGGCACTGTGGGAGAGGGTGTGGATATAACTTTTATTTGTGTATATAACAAATGAACTTAAGTCTCCTTCTGACTCAAACAATGAATACCTGCTTTCCTCTGAGGAAGCAGTGTAAAACTTCTGAGATTTATTCCAGCATGTCATCAAAGATATCAGCAGCAGCATGTTCTCCTGAGACAAGGGAAACAAAAGCAAAGATAAACTATTTGGACCACACCAAAATAAGAAGCTTTTACACAGTGAAGGTAACCATCAATAAAACAAAAAGGCATCCTCCTGTGGGTGGGAGAAGATACTAATCCACTAAGGGGTTAATATCCAAAATATGTAAAGAACTCCTACAACTCAACACCAAACAAACAAACAATGCCATTAAGAAAATGGGCCTGATAGAGACATTTCTCCAAAGAAGACATGCAGATGGTCAACAGACAGATGAAAGATGCTCAACATCCCTAATTGTCAGGAAAATGCAAATCAAAAGTATGATGAGATATCACCTCACATCTGTCAGAATGACTAGAATCAAAAAGATAAAAACTAACAAGTGTTGGTGAGGATGTGGGAAAAAAGGATTCCTCCTGCACTGCTGGCAGGAATATAAATTGGAGCAGCCACTGTGGAACACAGTATGGAGGTTTCTCAAAAAAACTAAAAATAGAATTGCCATATAATCCAGAAAATCCAATAAATACCCACTACTGGGTATTCACCTAAAGAAAACAAAAACACTAATTCTAAAAGACATACACACTTCTATTTTTACTGCAGCATTATTTACAATAGCTGAGATAAGGAAGCAGCCCAAGTGTCCATCAGTGGGTGAATGGGTAAGTAAGAGTGGTGTGTGTGTGTGTGTGTGTGTGTGTGTGTGTGTGTGTGTGTGACATAAAAAACAGACAGACATAAAAAAGAATGGGATCTTGCCATTCGCAACAATATGGATGGACCTAGAGGGTATTATGCTAAGTGAAATAAGTCAGACAGAGAAAGACAAATAATATATGATTTCACTTACATGTGGAATCTAAAAAACAAATGAACAAACAAAAAGCAGAAACAGACCCATAAATACAGAGAACAAATTGATAGTTTGGGGAGGGAGGGCTGGGTGGCAGGAAATGGGCAAATAAGTGAGGGTGAGTGGGAGAGACAAGCTTCTAGTTATGGAATGAATAAGTCACAGGGATGAAAGGTGTAACACAGGGAGTACAGACAGTGGTATTATATTACCATTATATGGTGACAGATGGGAGCTACACTTGTGGCAAGCACAGCATAACATACAGACTTGTTGAATTATTATGTTGTACACCTGAAATTAACAGTGTGTGTCAATTACAATTCAATTTTTATAAAAATTTTAATTTACTTAATACGTACTAAGCATTATATATGCCAAGTAGTGACATAATTTCTGTTTTCTTCAACCCAGGAAATCACTTAAAAAAATCCTTTTTTAAGGGGCACCTGGGTGGCTCAGTTAAGTGTCTGCCTTCACTCAGGTCATAATCCCAGGGTCCTGGGATTGAGCCCCACATCAGGATCCCTGCTCAGCAGGGAGTCTCCTTCTCCCTGTCCCTCTCCCTTTGCCCTGCTCATGTGCGCACTCTCTCAAATAAATAAAACCTTTAATTTTTTTTAATTGTGGTAAAATATAGATAAAAAATTTATCATCCTAACCATTTTAAGTGTGTTCAGTAGCGTTAAGTATATTCATATTGTATAGCCAATCTCCAGAACTTTTCATCTTGTAAACCTAAAACTCTTTACCCATTAAATAGCTCCCCATTTTCCCTTCCATCCAAGTTGCAGGCAACCATGGTTCTACTTTCTGTTTCTATGAATTTGACTAGTCTATGTACCCCATATAAGTAAGATCATACAGGATTTTTCTTTTTGTGATGGGCTTATTTCACTTAGCATCAATTACCTCAAAGTTCATCCATGTTATAGGATGTATCCGGTTCCTTTTTTAAGACCGAATAATCTACCATATTTACATACCACATTTTGTTCATCCATTCATCTATTAATGGACACTTGAATTGCTTTAGTTAGTGTGAATAATGTGTGAATGATGCTGTTATGAACATGAGTGTTAGTTAGTGTGAATAATGCTGTTATGAACATGAGTGTGCAAATATCTCTTTGAGATCATACTTTCAGTTCTTTTGGACACTTACCCACAAGGGGAATTGCTGGTTCATAAGGTGATTCTACTTTTAATTTTTTGAGGAATCACCATACTGTTTTCCATATTGCTGCATCATTTTACATTCCCAGCAACAGTGTCCAAGGGTTCTGATTTCTCTACATCCTTGTCAACACTTGTTATTTTTTGTTTGTTTGTTTGTTTGTTTGTTTTAACAGTAACTGAATGGGTATGAGGAGTACTGACATAATTTTGACCTCGGTGCCTTGTGCAATACCCTACACATAACTTCTGTTTTTTAAAAGCCCATGGTTGTAATGTTAAAACTTACGTTTTCATAAAACATAATAATGTTTTGCCTTATAATATTGCCTCACAATGTTTGTGTTTGCCTTATAATGTTGACCTTGGATAGAGATTATTAATAGACTCAATGTTCTGTGCTTTAGGATAAAATAAAGAAGACACATCTTAGAAATAGCTCTTCTTATGGCTGTTACACTATTAATATTCCACTTTTCAGCACTGATGTTGACTTTTATGTGTTATTCTTATAAACACCCATCACTGTTCTAGCTTAGAGTCATAAACTATCCATGGCTTTAGTAGTCTGCTTCTTACTTTCAGTCTAGTGATTTTATAATAATACCGGTGAAAGACAAACAATGCCGATTCCTCTATAAGAAAACCATTCCGTACATAGGAATTGAGGTTTTAGAGTTTTGTTTTGTTTTGTTTTTTTAAGAGGCTTGTCAAGAAAAAAAAATCCAGTTTACTACATTTAGAATTGTGGTGTTTAGTTTTTCTCTTCTTTCCTCCCCTGCAGTGCCTACAGGCTGATATGAGATCACTAGTGCTCTGAGCCAAGTTTATAGTTAGTGTGGTCATGTTTAAACTTTTGCTATCTTGAATAAATGCTTTGTGACTTCAATATTAATGGTATAATAATTAGCAATTCTTGGCTTTTTTAAAAAGAGATTTATTGTTGTTGTCATACTTAAAAAAATTATTTGAGAGTAAGAGAACAGAATGTTTTAACTCCTTACTAGTTATTGCAGAAGAATGCTTTAAGTAGTATTTTTTATAGCACTGAGTGAAAGCAACATTCTCAGAGACTTTTTGTTTGCAACTAGAAGATATATATCTTTCTCTGAACATGTTGGCATAATAGGTGGTTTGTAAGTGTTTCACCTTTTATAGTGTTGATATAGAGCAGGGCTCCATTAGTTCTGTGTTTAAAATAATTTACTGCTTCTTTGAAAGTGTTATAATAAATGTGTAAGGTATAGTTTTGCTGTATTTATGACTCAAAACCAAGTGCTATTAGGCTTAAACGAGTAGAACATCTTATTTTGACCTTACAGAGATAAATTTTTATTGAATAATGACCAAAGCAAGCTTCTGTGAACAGTTAGGGATACTGTGGTAACACTGTACTTACTTAAGTAATCCCCCTATCATGACCATTTCATAAATAATATTTGGTTGAATACAAAAGGATTCTTCAGAAAGCTTTCTCAGGTTCTCCTGTTTACTTAATAGGACAAGAAAGCTAAGGGTATGGAAGTCTGAATAACTCTCACACTGAAGAAATGGGAGTAACCTTTTTTATTCAGACATATTCTTCTTACACTCACTTTTATTGGGGAAAACTCTTTCCCAATTTAATGCGCTCCTGTTTTAGACTTCCAATGGATAAGCAAAGAAAAAAAGTGGATGTTTGTAAGAAATCCATAAAATGAACAGGTCAAATGTAAATTAAACTGGCAGGAGGAAGCTTGGATAGGGGGAATTATAAAACTGACTTCCTTTTTAGTCGAAGAGCTTACAGATTATTCTTTTGGATGCATATTTTGGGGGGGGGTTAAAAGATTTTATTCATTTATTTATTTGACAGAGACAGAGACAGTGAGAGAGGGAATACAAGCAGGAGGAGTGGGAGAGGGAGAAGCTCAGCAGGGAGCCTGATGCAGGGCTCGATCCCAGGACCGTGGGATCATGATCTGACCCAAAGGCAGATGCTTAACAACTGAGCCACCCAGGCACCCCATATTTTGTGATTTTTTAGATGATTTCAATCTCTAACGTTAAGAATTTTTTTTTAAGCAGATACTTCACTATCTCTTATAAAAGCAAAAAAGTGTCCTTTGATGGGCCAGTTACATCACCAGTGCTCACTTCTTAATGTCTGTATTTATGGGAACACAAATGATTTGTTCTAATTGTTTAAGTTTTTAAAATGTTAATATATTATTTTTTTAAAGATTTTACTTATTTTGACACATAGAGTGAGAGAGAGAGCACAAGCAGGGGGAGCTGCAGGCAGAAGGAGAGGGAGAAGCAGGCTCTCTGCTGAGCAAGGAACCCTATGCGAGACTCAATCCTAGGATCCTGGGATCATGACCTGAGCCAAAGGCAGACGCATAACTGACTGAGCCACCCAGGTGCCCCAGTATATTTATGTTCTAATTCAAACTTCTGTAGAGTATCTTTTGAAAAGTATATGCAAATAGTTTTCCTTATTAGAAGAAATACTCTAAAGCATATATATATATTTTTTAAGATTTTTTATTTGACAGACAGAGATCACAAGTAGGCAGAGAGGCAGGCGGGGGAGGGGGGGAGCAGGCTCCCCGCCATGCAGAGAGCCCAATGAGGGGCCCAATCCCAGGACCCTGAGATTATGACCTGAGCCGAAGGCAGAGGCTCAACCCACTGAGCCACCCAGGCGCCCCTGTAAAGCATATACTTTAAAACTGAGTTATCTTTTAAATTTTTCTCAAAACATTTCCTGTATTTATATTTTGAGAGTTGTTATGCTACTTTCATATTTGTCTTACAGAAATTTACTCTATATGTGAAAGGTTATTATATTTCAGTCCAGACTTCTAATAGTTAAGTTTTTCAGCAAGGTTTTATCTTTATTTTTAGTGGTGACATTTGGGGTAAGAAATTTGTGAGGTTCTCTTATTGCTCTGGTTGCAAAAATAATTCCTCAAAGACTTAGGGACTTGGATCATTCAGGATATCATGTTCATCAGAAGAAAGAAGATCATTTTAAGTCACTGGTAGTCTTAAGGAATAGAAATTGTTTAAGTTAAAGATAAGCATTTGAAGGAATCTTTGGAAGCAGTAGAAACTGGCTTATTCTTAGTTGTCTTTTCACAACCTTTCTATATAATAGATACTATTTTTTTATAATTCTGAAAATCAGATCTGAATTAAATTATATTTATGTAAATGGTCTCCATACAATAACACTTTGTGATGGACCAGATGTTGCTAGCTAATGTAACTAGCCTAGGTTGAAAATAGAAGTATGTTGATAAAAATCTATGAATGTGTAAAAGCCTGTAAAGAATAGCAATATTTTCATAGCCAAGAGAAAAGTGTATGTTGATAATGCATTTTTCATTCCATTCTCTCCAAGAAGGTACCAGATTAGAGACGTTTTAAGTTCTTGCTTGATTTAAGGTTTGAGTAGGTTAACATCTGGGCAATATACTGTTCTAAAGAATAAAGTCTAGGCAGCACCATTTATTACCAGTTTAAATTCTAGTATTCAGTTCATTCATCCTGGCCTAATAAAGACTAGACTTCCTTTTTTACCATATTTACTCACTGACTAGTGCTCCACCACTGTTCATAAAAAGACGGACAAAGACAAATGCCTATGTGTGGGCAGGATATTCTCAGTCAGGAATTCACCTGATAGCTATCAGGTTTAAGAAATCTAGCAATACAAAGCCAAAAAAGTAGAACCGCTGACAGGGTCCCACTATTGGGTAATTTAAGAATCACACCCACAGAGGACCTATTAGCAGCTTTTGGCAAGCTGGGTATATTGAGTGCCTGTTCCATGTTAGTACCCAATTTGTTGACTATGAAAAAAGGATTGAAGATAATAATACATTTGCATAAATAAGTTAGCATTGTTAAAATAGTAGAAGTCAGGGAAACATTCAAAATGGCCTTCATGGGGCGCCTGGGTGGCTCAGTGGGGTAAACCTCTGCCTTTGGCTCAGGTCGTGATCCCAGGGTCCTGGGATTGAGCTCTGCATCGGGCTCTCTGCTCAGCAGGGAGTTTGCTTTCCCCTCTCTCTCTGCCTGCCTCTCTGCCTACTTGTGATGTCTGTCTGTCGAATAAATAAATAAAATCTTTTTAAAAAATAGCCTTCATAAGTCATAAAAAAAAAAAAAAAACAAAACCAAAACCCTTAAAAATGGAAGGCCATTTAGTTAGGTCAGATATAACAGAATAATGGAAGAAACCCTGGATCAGAAGTCAGTGATAGATCTAGCTTTCCTACCAAAAACTCATCTTGGGCCTCATTATGGGTTTCTTTTTGGGATTTAATAAATTATTTATTAGAATTGTGATTGTGCTTTACATCTTTTTTGTTATCAGTTGCACTTTAAAGGGAGATCAAGGACTTCCACAAAATTAAAAAATTCTGCATATCAAAAGATACCAAAAAAGAAATGAATAGGTGGCCAAACATTTGCATCATGTAAATTTGGTAAAAACTTGTATCTAGAATCTTACCATTCAAAAATAAGAAGACAGTTTTTAAGATGGGGTAAGGACTCAGACATTTCATAGGAAGACAAATGTATGGCCAATAAACACATGAAAAACTGTTCAGCATCATATTCAGGAAAACACAAATTTAACTACTATGAAGTAACACCTACTAGACTGGCTAAAGTTTAAAAAAAAAAAAAAACACAACTAATTTTAGCAAGGACACAGCACACCAGAACTGTTCAACACCAGTGTCTGGTGGCAGTATAAAATATGGCAAGCAATTCAACAGTTTTTATAGAGTTAAGCATACATGTACCCCATGGTCCCATCATGGATGGATATTTATCACACCCAGGTATTTATTAAAGAGAAATGAAAGCATTTATTCACAAAAAGATCTGTAAATATGTGTGTTCATAACAGTTATATTCATAATGCTTACAAACTAGAAACAACCCAGATTTACACCAATAGGATAATGATAAACCATGTGTAGTCATATGATAGAATATTAGTCAGCAGTGAAAAGAAACTACTGATACATAGAGTAGTCCTTTCTATAAACCTCAGAAAATGTTGTACTGAGTGAAAAGTCTGGCAGCAAAGAAAACATACTGTATGATTACACTTAGGTGAGTTGTTAGAACATATAAAACTAATAGATGGTGAAAAAAAGAACAGTGGTTGTGGGCAAGGGGTGCAGAGATTATGTGCAGAAGCGTACACAGCAACTTTCTGGAATGATAAAAACATTCTGGGCTTTGGGTTACATAGGTGTATCATCTGTCAAAACTCATTTAACTATATACACTTAAGAATCAGTGTGTTACATTGCATCTAAATGATATATCCAAGAAAAGAAAATTATTAAATAGCGAGCAAGACCTGATTAGACTTCAGAATGGAATTTCACACATCACTAGTATGATAGAAAATAGATCTATCAGGAATCATAAAGTTACTAGGAGTGTTTTGAGCATATTTTTTAAAAGAATAGACTAATCATATAAAAGTTTGTCTGAGGAAGGTACTGTGTGTACAAGCATTAAGAAGGTAATATTCTTTTAAAAAAAAAAAAAAAAGAAGTAGGAGAAGGAGGCAACATCTAGAAGCAGAACCAGATGATTTTTTTTCCAGTATCAGTATCAGTAATTTATTTTTTTATTTTTTATTTTTTTTATTAACATATAATGTATTAGCCCCAGGGGTACAGGTCTGTGAATCCCCAGGTTTACACACTTCACAGCACTCACCATAGCACATACCCTCCCCAATGTCCATAACCAACCACCCTCTCCCTACCCCCCTCCCCCTGGCAACCCCCAGTTTGTTTTGTGAGATTAAGAGTCTCTTATGGTTTGTCTCCTTCCCGATCCCATCTTGTTTCATTTATTCTTTTCCTACCCCCCAAAACCCTCATGTTGCTTCTTGACTTCCTCATATCAGGGAGATTATATGATAGTTGTCTTTCTCTGACTGACTTATTTTGCTAAGCATAATACCATCTAGTTCCATCCACGTCATCGCAAATGGCAAGATTTCATTTCTTTTGATGGCTATATAGTATTCCATTGTCTGTGTGTGTGTGTGTGTGTGTGTGTGTGTGTGTGTGTGTGTGTGTTTGTATACACACACCTCACATCTTCCTTATCCATTCATCTGTTGATGGACACCTAGGTTCTTTCCATAGTTTGGCTGTTGTGGACATTGCTGTTATAAACATTCAGGTGCACGTGCCCCTTCGGATCACTACGTTTGTATCTTTAGGGTAAATACCCAGTAGTGCAATTGCTGGGTCATAGGGTAGCTCTATTTTCACCTTTTGAGGAACCTCCATGCTGTTTTCCAGAGTGGTTGCACCAGCTTCCATTCCCACCAACAGTGTAGGAGGGTTCCCCTTTCTCCACATCCTTGCCGGCATCCATCATTTCCTGACTTGTTGATTTTAGCCATTCTGACTGGTGTGAAGTGGTATCTCATTGTGGTTTTGATTTGATGCCAAGTAATGTGGAGCACTTTTTCATGTGTCTGTTGGCCATCTGGATGTCTTCTTTGCAGAAATGTCTGTTCATGTCCTCTGCCCATTTCTTGATTGGATTATTTGTTCTTTGGGTGTTGAGTTTGCTAAGCTCTTTATAGATTTTGGATACTAGCCCTTTATCTGATATGTCATTTGCAAATATCTTCTCCCATTCTGTCAATTGTCTTTTGGTTTTGTTGACTGTTTCCTTTGCTGTGCAAAAGCTTTTGATCTTGATGAAGTCCCAATAGTTCATTTTTGCCCTTGCTTCCCTTGCCTTTGGCGATGTTCCTAGGAAGAAGTTGCTGCAGCTGAGGTTTGAAGAAGTTGCTGTGTTCTCCTCAAGGATTTTGATGGATTCCTTTCTCGCATTGTGGTCCTTCATCCATTTTGAGTCTATTTTCGTGTGTGGTGAAAGGAAATGGTCCAGTTTCATTTTTCTGCATGTGGCTGTCCAGTTTTCCCAACACCATTTGTTGAAGAGACTGTCTTTATTCCATTGGACATTCTTTCCTGCTTTGTCGAAGATTAGTTGACCATAGAGTTGAGGGTCTATTTCTGGGCTCTCTATTCTGTTCCATTGATTTATGTGTCTGTTTTTGTGCCAGTACCATACTGTCTTGATGATGACAGCTTTGTAACAGAGCTTGAAGTCTGGAATTGTGATGCCACCAACTTTGGCTTTCTTTTTCAATATTCTTTTGGCTATTCGAGGTCTTTTCTGGTTCCATACAAATTTTAGGATTATTTGTTCCATTTCTTGAAAAAAATGGATGGGATTTTGATAGGGATTGCACTAAATGTGTAGATTGCTTTAGGTAGCATAGATATTTTCACAGTATTTGTTCTTCCAATCCATGAGCATGGAACATTATTCCATTTCTTTGTGTCTTCCTCAATTTCTTTCATGAGTACTTTATAGTTTTCTGAGTATAGATTCTTTGCCTCTTTGGTTAGGTTTATTCCTAGGTATCTTATGGTTTTGGGTGCAATTGTAAATGGGATTGACTCCTTAATTTCTCTTTCTTCTGTCTTGTTGTTGGTGTATAGAAATGCAACTGATTTCTGTGCATTGATTTTATATCCTGATACTTTACTGAATTCCTGTACAAGTTCTAGCATATTTGGAATGAGTCTTTTGGGTTTTCCACATATAGTATCATATCATCTGCGAAGAGTAATAGTTTGACTTCCTCTTTGCCGATATGGATGCCTTTCATTTCTTTATGTTGTCTGATTGCTGAGGCTAGGACTTCTAGTACTATGTTGAATAGCAGTGGTGATAATGGACATCCCTGCCATAGAACCAGATGATTTCTTGATTCTTTCCTATCAGCATTCTATTATTATTATTATAAGTGCTTAGTATGTCTCAGGGACTATACTGAGTCCTTTATGTTGGTTTTTCTCCTTCTTATTGAGACCTTTTACAGAGAGTGTGTAAATTTAAAATGTGATTACTGACTTAATTTTTTACTACCGTATCAACATTTGTTGTTGGCAAAGTTAAAATAGAACAAAAATAACAAGCATTTATTTGACACATCTTATGTACAACCTCTTCTGTGTTAACTCATTAAACACTCTCACTGTCCCTACAAGGTAGTTAGTTATTACACACATTTTTGAGGAGCCATGGTAGAAGGCCAAAAAAAAAAAAAAAAAAACCAGAGCAGACTTTCAACTCAGGTAGTCTTACTTCAGATAACAATGCATTTAACTGCTGTGCCATACTTAAGCTAGCATTACTTTCCTACCATCAACAGATGATCACAATTTAAGAGTTTTATTCATTTGTTCTTATTTACATGAATTCAGATGTTATTAGTACAAGACTTAAAATATCTGATACAAGATTTTAAGATATATTTAAACCCTCAACATGAATAAAATGCAAAAGTCATTAACATTTATAGAAAATAAAGCATCACAAATCTGCATCTGTCTAAATAGAGCTTTCGCTTACTCAGGATGTTGGGATGAGTGCCTGCACCACTGAACTGCCCTGCATGTGATTTCAAAGCACACCACCATTGTATGAGAGATGTCTGAAGTGCTAGCCCAGCCTCCAGATTCTCAGGCTAGATTTTCAGTTTTTATCTTTGGTTGTTCTGTTTTATGATGGGTACCTGTCTCTTGGTCTCATGGGGATGCTTTGGTTTTTAATATTGTTAATATAACAGCATCAATTTTTCCGGCTTAAAATTTCCCATAGAGTTTTTGAGTGTGTATTTTACATATATAACAGTATACTTTAATCTGTTGTGCTGTAAACACTTCTATTGCCTCTTAATGCAAAATACTTTGACCCAACTTTGTGGGCACCATTTGAAATGACTAATAATAGTGAATTTCTTCAAAAGATAACATTAGTCTCTTACTTATGAGTCCTCTTAGGAGATTATTAATGTATAAGTGACTACATATCATAGTGTAGTCCTGTTTCAATTATCTGTTGCTGGATAAAACAATTCCAAAACTTAGTGACCACTGGAATATTAGCCATCAGAAAGGATAAATTTACATTGACATAGACAGAACTGGAGGGTATTATGCTAAGTGAAATAAGTGAGTCAGAGAAAGACAATTATCATATGGTTTCACTCATGTGGAATATAAGAAATAGTGCAGAGGATCATAGGGAAAAGGAGAGAAAACTGAATGGGAAGAAATCTGAGGGAGACAAACCAGAGACTTTTAAAAAAATTAACATATAATGTATTATTTGTTTCAGGGGTACAGGTCTGTGAGTCATCAGTCTTACACAATTCACAGCACTCACCATAGCACAACCCTCCCAATGTCCATAACCCAGCCACCCTATTGCTTCCCACCCCCTGCCCCAGCCGGTTTGTTTCCTGAGGTTAAGAGTCTTATGGTTTGTCTCCCTCCCTGGTCCCATCTTGTTTCATTATTCCTTCCCTTCCCGCAACAAATCCCCGCCCTACCTTTCAAATTCCTCACATCAGAGAGATCATATGTTAATTGTCTTTCTCTGCATTCAAATGCTCTACCACTGAGCTATACCCCCAAATTGTCTTTCTCTGATTGACTTATTTCACTTAGCATAATACCTCTAGTTCCATCCATGTCATTGCAAATGGCAGGATTTGGGGGTTTCTTGATGGCTACATAGTATTCCATTGTGAATACATACCACATCTTCTTTATCCATACTGTGAGAGACTCTTGACTCATGGAAACAAACTGAGGGTTGTGGAGAGGGAGGTGGGTGGGGGGATGGGGTGGCCGGGTGATGGGCATTAAGGTGGGCATGTGATGTGATGAGTACTGGGTGTTATGCACAACTGATGAGTAACGGAACAGTACATCAAAAACTAATGATGTCCTTATTTCTTGAAGGGCTGATCTAGCAGAGTTCAGGCAAAATTTTTGGTCCTGTTCATCTGCCAGGTGGTAACAGAGTAGGAAACCCACAGAAAAGTTAAGTCCTACACAGACTTACAAAAAAGAAAAACTGGTCTTTTCTGCAGCAGTACCCTAGGGATGGGTCTTTTTTTGCACCCCATCACTAATGCCTCTGAGGATTTAACTTGTTTTCAGCTAAATGCCAGATGGAGTTCTAGAAGTAGAAAATGTGTAGTTTAATTTAGAACACATCTTTAGCCACAATTCTGGTGAAAGTTTTTTAAAAAGTCAGGAAGCACAAGCCGATGGCCCCTGCTGTGGCTTAGTGCCTATTGTATCCACAATACTTATGTTGCACTGTGTGGCTTATGGAGTCAGAAAGGAAAGAAAATTAGTTATTTATTCCTCTCGCTCAATTTGAAGCATTTTTGTTTACTGCTGAAAAACTGTAAAACCTTTTCTCTTCTACCCTGTCTTGTTTCCTGACTTCTTCCCCCAATCTCTTGCCCCCATGGCCCTTAGGATAGAAAAGAAGCTTTTAAAAAAAATGCAGAAAGTTTATATTCCTTCTCCAAAACATTCTTAGTGGCTTAGAGCTATAGAACAGAAGCATATGTCAGGTAGGCTCCAAATGTTTTTAACGAAGTGTACAGAAGGAACAATGAATCATAATATCTACCACTGATATTCAGATGAAATCATTTGAACTATTCCCCCTGAGAAAAGAGACTTTTCTTTTTCTAAACAGAAATAGGTTAATCTTTATAAAAAGAATTTAGAGTTTATAAAATCATTGTCACATAGCATTGTACTCTACAGAGCTAATCATTGTTTTCATTTTGGTAAGCCTCCTTTCAAATCTTTTTCTTTTTTTCTTTTAAGTTTATTTATTTATTTAAGTTAACTCTACACCCAGTGCGGAACTCAAACTCATAACCCTGAGATCAAGAGTCACATGGCTCTTCTGACTGAGTCAGCCAGGTGCCCCTATTTTTGTTTTTGTGTGTAGGCATGCACACATTCATAAACATACAATTCTATATAAATTAAATAATACTTTGTCTTTATTATATAATTTGTATTATATAGTCTGATTATTTTAAGTAGACATTTCGCATTATAAAGAAAGTTGTAATGAACAATCAGAGCACATTTTGCACCTGTCCAGGTGCTTGAACACTTTTGACACCTTACCTGATGCCTAGAATTGCTGAGTTAAAGTGTTCACACACTTAACATTGATACATTTTGCCAGTGCTTAAGAGAAATGAATTATTTTTTTAGTGTTAGTGTACTATTTGACATATTTACTGAGTGCTGAATACTGCTTGTGTGTCAGATTCTGTGCTAGTTATTTGGGTTATAAAAGTAAAATGACTTGGTTTTATTGGACTAGTGGATATTACAAAGAAGTAATATGCAGTTAAAATATGGTATTCCAAGTGTAACAGTAAGGATAAACATTAGGGAACTTGTGTACCAATATCGGAGTTCAGAAGTCTCTGAAGAGAAAGTGGCACAGAAGCTGAGATCTGAAAGGTAAATGTGAGTTCTATATAAAAGGGAAGTAGATGAGAGGAGTGTTCTAGGCCACAAGGAGTAGGTGTCAAAGATTATGATACATTCTAAGAACTAATGGAGTTTTAGAATGTGTGGAATGCATGCAAAGGATGAGGCACCAGAGACAGAGCTAGAGAATAAAGCATAGCTGAGACCGTGAAGAACCTTGTAGTAAAGTTAATAAGTATGGATGTTTAAGCATCAAGGGGTGCCGTAGCAAAGAAGCAGTGAGATCAAATTTGAGCTTGAAAAAGTTACCCTGACTCTAGTTGGAGACTGACTTGAAGGCAAGCCAAATCAGAGTCCCATGGTCAAAAAGATGCAGTGAACTTGATTTGGGAAGGCATTTGTACCCAAAGAATCTAAGCTTGCTCATTAGACTAGGCAGTTAGGAAGGGTAATCTTCAAAGTCAGGTAAGTAAGAGCACCATTATCTAATGGATCCTCTCTGTCTTGTAATCTTCAAAGTCAGGTAAGTCAGGTAAGTAAGAGCACCATTTATCTAATGGTTTCTCTGTCTTGAAAGAGCAAGCAAACTACTTCTTAGGGAACTTGGGAACTCCCACCCACCTAGTGAGAAGAGAATCTGAAATTAAATTAGGAAAATAAGATATAATATCGTCGTCATCATCACCACCACCATCTTTTAGTTACTATCAGAAAGGCTACACTTGGATTAGACTTGATTTTACAGACCTATAATAGTGTGATTCATTCTTGAGCAGAGTAGAGCTTATGATGTACTTTTTGTCACCACAACTGGTCCAGGAGCCACATAAAAGGGGCATGCAGGTGAAGGAGGGACCCCAGTGTCTCTATATGCATTAGATAAAGAAGGCAGGGCCAACAGTCCTTAAGCTTAAAATGGGAAAAGTTTCAGTGACTAAGAGGACCACCCACATGCAACTCCATTTGTGAAAGAAACACTGTATAAAACTTCATGATCCTCTAGAAGCCAATTTGTATAATTAAAATTCATGCTGATCAAAGTTCATGCTGATCAAATTCTGCTGAATACCAGAAAAATTTCTGCCTCACTTTCTTTCCTTATTTAATCCATACCATGTACTCTGTTCACATTTCATACTTTTCATTAAAAGTTCACATTTTCATACTTTTACATAATATTGAAGTTGTTTTGATGTAAATTTAGTAAAGCAAGAGTACTGTGGGAAATGGGAAATCTTTAATAAATAATTTACATAATGCTTATTTGTCAATAAGTATGACCTTCATAAAAATCACATCACCAGTTTTTGGTATACTTTATATTATCTGTTGTAATTTTCTTAGTGGTTTTTATTTTCTGTGTTATTTTTGAAGTATCTTCCCATAAAAGTTCTCTTCCCTAGCCTCCACACATCTCTCTGATGGTTCCCAGGGTTAGTATTATGATACCATTTCTCCCTCAGTTTATGCCTGTATTTGTTTAGCCTGGACTACATACTGAATCACAGTGTTAGATACTGTGATAAATGTAGCCCATTAAATTTTTTTTCCTAAATTACTTTAGTTTTTTGTAAAACTGTTGCTTACTCATAAAAAATTAAGGGAATATATCAGAGCAAGAAGAAAATAGGAAACTCAAAACAACAACACCCCTTATCCAGAAATAACTATTATTAACAGAAAGTGAATATGATTCTAGACATCTCTTAAACTCAGGACTGAGGGAAAAAGAAATGGTGGTGAGTAATAAATCCATTTAAATATAAAAGTAAGACCATATAACTATGAAAATTCTACATATAAATGCTATGAACATTGACAATGTAAAAATAATAATATAACTAATCCAAACTGGAAAATGGAGGAAGGGAAAATGGAAAAAATATTAAGTATACTAATTTCCTCAACCTTTAGGCCAGGAAGTGAATCTGTACAGCCTAAAATGTCATTAAAAAAAAAAAACCCAATCTCTTGATATTTTTATAACATTTTTTCATAAAATGGAAGAATTTCTTAGGAAATATCTTGACACAAAGAAACATTTATATAAAATTTAGAAAATTTTTTAGTCTTCCACTTAATATTTTCATGTTAAATTCAAGTAGAATAAAAATATATTCTTTTTGAATAAAATTATTTAACCTTGCTTCTTTCCTCTTCTTGGATCACCACCACACGTGAGAAAAGAGGGCAAACTTCTGCCTCCAGTATTGGAAAGACAGACATGTGACCACAGGGAGTTGCATCTCACCTGAGCACAAAGAGAAACTGCCATGAGAACAGTGCTGGGATGAGAAACCTGAACTATGGTTGATGAATCGCTGGAGGCTGTGTGTGGACAAATCTGAGAGTTAAGAAATCCAAGGTGACACAGTGATAGGGAGGCCTCCCCATAACATTTACCTCTGAGAGTTCAACTAGATTCTTAGAGTAAATATAACAGAAAAATACCCTGGGGTGTCCTCCAGAGGAAGGATAAAGGAACCATTTTGAAATATAATGGAACATAGTCTTCTTCTTACTAGCTTTTAGGGAAAACTAGTTAACCAAAGCCTAACCTGCTGGGGAATTATCAGAGCCTAATTTACCTAGGGGAAAGGAAATAGCAACTTCCTCTAGCTTTAGCCCTCCTTATGGGAGAAGTGAAACACCCAACTCCAGTTCTTTCTAGCCTTTCTTGTGGGGGAAGGAAAATATAAACTCCAGTCCACTGTAGCCATCCTGCCCCAGCTAATGGGGGGATAAAAAACAAAAACAAAAACAAAAAAACAAACCAGAGAAACAGTTGTGAAGTCATAGACCAGAGGCATAGTATCACCAAAAGACTAATACCTAATCATAGGACTACAGGGCATTTCCTCCCCCTCCTCACCACCACATTACTAAAGGCCTATTTACAGCAGTTCCTTTTACCTAGCACATCATGAATGGCTACCAGGAAAAAATTGCAAGGCATACCAAGAGGCAAAAGACAATTTGAAGAGACAGAGCAAGCATCAGCGCCAGATATGGCAAGGATGTTGGAGTCATCAGACCGGGAATTTGAAACAACCATCATTAATATGCTGAGAACTCCAGCAGATGAAATAGACCACATGAAAGAACAGGCAGGCAATGTAAGCAGAGAGATGAAGACCAAAATGATGAAGAAAGATGAAAAGGAACCGAAAAGAAATCCTACAGATCAAAAACACTGTAAGAGAAGTGAAGACTGCCTTTGAATGGGCTTCACTGTAAGAGAAGTGAAGAAAACCTATTTTCTTCTTGCTCTGATATATTCCCTTAATTTTTTATGAGTAAGCAACAGTTTTACAAAGACTTTACAGAGACTGGAAAGAATCTCTGAGCTAGCGGATATGTATCAATAGAATCTTTGAAAACCAAAAAGCTAGGGGAACAAAGACTAAACAAAATAGAATAGAATATCCAGGGACTGTGGAACAATTGCAAAAGATGTAACATGCATATTGGGAAAACACTCTTTTGGGCAGTCACATCATGGTGTTGACTCAGATGGTACTGTCAGCTAAATCCCCTTCAGCCTTTTATATTCTTGCTGCCATTAGTACTCCTTCCACTACCTGGACCTACCCATTCATCCTACACCTGTAGTTGGTTTGTCTTTTGGTTATACTCAAGGCAGCATTACAGGCCAGAAATGGGTAAGAACCTACTCTATAGTACATTTGTAGAAATATATCCCAAGCTTAACTTTGACCTGTTATTTTGCATTCTTGAAATAGTTAAGCTAGTTAGGACTAATCCATAATCATTTTTGTTTACACATCCAGCCATTATTTGTTCTTTGCTTTAATGACAGTAATTAAAGACATCATTTTATATTGTGTAAGTCCATGACTACTTTAGTCTTACAATATGTCCAGCTACTTGCTCTGTCAAAGAAAAAAGGTGAATTTAATTTTAAGTAATTTATCCTTTTTTTTTTTTTTAAGACTTATCCATTTACTTTATTTGAGGGGGAGAGAGAGCAAGCAGGACAGTGAGGCGAGGGGAGGCAGAGGGAGAGAAACTTTCAGCAGACTTCCTGCCAAGTGCAGGACTAGTTTCCAATGGCCCATGAGATCATGACCTGAGCCGAAACCAAGACTGGGATGCTTAACTAACTGAGCCACCCAGGTGTCCCTGTGCTGGTTGTTTTAAGATCAGTTTATGGTGTTCTGCATTTTGACTATGATATGTCTACATTTAGATTTTTGTTTGTTTGTTTATCTTGCTTGAATTCATTGAGTTTCCCGAATCGAAAGACGATATTTTTCAGCAATTTTGAAAAATTTCCAGACATTATTGTCTAAATTCCCATTTCTGTTTTCGCTTTCTGCAGTTCCACTTGTAATGGACTTTCTCACTCTGTCTTCCATTTCTTTTAACTTCCTACAGTTGTTGATTTTTTTCCTCTGTTTTGCATCCTGTGTTATGTGTGTTTTCAGATATATCTAATTCACTCAATCTTTCTTTTCAGCTATCTGGTAGTTCATTGAGTTTAGCTATCTAATTTATCCCTTTCAATTATTGATGTAGATTTTCTATTCTATTTTTTAGTATCTCCATATAATAATATACTTGTTTTTTTTTGCAGTCTGAAGTTTTGAGGTCCAGGTTCTATTGTTGTTATTCCTCTGATTCTCACAATGCTTTGTTACTTATATATTATGAAATCTTTAATAGGGAATCTTTTTTTTTTTTTTAAGAACTCTTCAGAGTCCTTTGAAATCAGACTCTAGATTTCTTCCTTCAGAGAGAATCTGCCTTTTGTTTCAACAGGCACAAGAGAGTATAATAGATCACTGGTGGTTTAATTAAAAATACTCCTTAGAGGGGCACCTGGGTGGCTCAGTGGGTTGGGGCCTCTGCCTGCGGCTCAGGTCATGATCCCAGGGTCCTGGGATTGAGCCCCGTGTTGGGATCTCTGCTCATTGGGGAGCCTCCTTCCTCCTCTCTCTCTCTCTCTGCCTACCTCTCTGCCTACTTATGATCTCTGTCTGTCAAATAAAATAAAATAAAATAATTTAAAAAAATACTCCTTAGATATCCTAAGAATATTCATTAGCTTGAGAGGCTGCACTGACCTGAGACAATCTTCTTCATAGTCTTTTTTTAGTAGAGTGTTTATTCTACCTTTCCTATGAGTAGAGAATCTTTAGATTTTTATGTAGAAGTACTACTTTGATCCTCATGACTAAAACCCCATGTTAAAACCCACAATCCTAGGTTACTGAGACCACTTAACTCAGAGTGTCCCAGTAACAGCTGCAATGCTTCTTGCTCTGGTTCTTAGTCCTCTTCAACCCCTTGCTTTTTAGCAGGCTGAGCTGTGGATTTAGAGAGCTAAGTTTTTTGTTGTTGTTGTTGTTTTTTAAGATTTTATTTATTTATTTGTTAGAGAGAGAGAGAGAGAGAGAGAGCACAGGCAGACAGAGTGGCAGGCAGAGGGAGAAGCAGGCTCCCTGCCAAGCAAGGAGCCTGATGTGGGTCTTGATCCCAGGATGCCGGGATCATGTCCTGAGCCGAAGGCAGCTGCTTAACCAACTGAGCCACCCAGGCGTCCCTAGAGAGCTAAGTTATACATTTATTTTATTTTTTAAAAATTTACTTTATTCAGCTCTCCTGGGTATTTGATTGCAAGAGAATTTTCAGGTTTCCTCCTATGTTACCTTACTGGAAATGGAAATCTCATGTTTTTCATAGTGAGTTAATATCATTTGTAAAGTTGGATTGTGGAATAGACATATGGCTAAAGACCGAATTTCTGCCACAACAAATTTACTCCACTTGTGTGAAATATTAGCTAAGCCAAGATCTTGCCATAAAATAACATGTTTGATTCTTCACTTATTACTTGGTATTTAGACAGAATAGCAATATCACCTACTGTTAAGGACATTTTATGATTTTGTGCAAGATTCACTGTTTAGTCTGTTTTGGAAAAAAATAAAACTTTCTAAGATTTGGAAGAGATCTTACAAGACTAATGGCAATCTACATTAGATGTCTAAACTTTTTATTTAGAAATAAATGTGATGTTTCATATGAAATGAGTAAAATTTTAGGTCTAAAAGCTATATAACTCCTTCTTTCCAAATTGCAGTCTTTCTATTCCTGTATATTGGTGTAATGATTATGAAGGACATGTAGAGCATTATCTCTGAGATTAAACCTTATCTTTTGATAGATGCTTTCTAAGATCACATAGACTAAAAATAATGTAGGTTTTCCTTTAGCCTTGCTCATTGAATTTGTAAGTATATGTACTTTTCTTCATTGACTTGTTTATCCTTTACCTTCTCGGCTAGATTATAATGAGAGAAAATAAGCAGTTCAGTTCCAAGTGTTTAGAGACCAGAATTCGGATATGGGAGTTTTGTAATTTTTAGTTTTTTTAAACTGTTGCATTTTTCATTTTCATAGCATGTGTTTAATCCAAGCAGTGCATCAAATACAAAAATTCATCAGTAAGCTTTTAAAATCTATGCATTCATGAGAAAAATGAAAGAATTTGCCATTGTAATCTTTTGAGTTAGCCTGAGGTCTCAGGTGGTCAGTAATTGATTCTGTAAATAGTAAGAATAGAAAGTGTTTGTGGTGGGGGTGAGAAAACTAATGGTAATAAAAGCAAACTGATGTTGCGTACATATTCTGAGCATCATGTTAAGTATGCTAAGCAGTATCCATGGAATTGTATTCATTTCTTACAACCTTAGTATTTTTCACATCTCAAGATGCAGAAACCGAGACTTAGATTTAATCTAGTTGTCTAAGGCCATACTGCTGGTAATAGGTAAAGGAGAGCTTTAAATGTACAGTGGGTTTCCCTGATTTAATTTGGTTAGATATTTCCTGGATATATGTATATATTTTCACAATTCGTGTATAAACTACAATGTATTATGATACCTTCTGATCCATGTTAAACCTCCATTCCCTGCTTCAGCTGATGATACCATAAGCCTAAAAAGTGTGCCATGTATCTATAGTTTTAATGCTTCTGATAGGCTATTATTATGGCTATTTTATGATTTCATCAACAGCCAAGCTGTTGTTTCATTATAAACAGAGTCAGTATCTTTGTGATTAAAGCAGCAGACTGAAAACCATGAAGGGTGTACTGTTTGCTTTGCCAACATTTCCATGTGTTATGAATTCTTATCAGATGTTGGGAAATAGCAGGCTTAAGCTAACTGCAAGTACCACATCTTTAGTCCCAGAAACAGTGATCTGTAATGGACATATGTTTAGCTGTCAGCTTGCTTAATAAGGTCTCTAAACAAATTCATTTATTGTCCACTTCATTTTCATAGCATAAAATTCTTTTCAAAAGTCAAACACGGGCTTCGGAGTGGCTCAGTGGCACAGGTCATGATCTCAGGGTCCTGGGATCGAGCCCCGCATTGGGCTCTCTGCTCTACAAGGAGTCTGCTTCTCCGTCTGTACTCTTTCACTTTCTCATTCTCTCTCTCAAATAAGGAAATAAAATCTTTAATAATAATAAAAAAAAAGAAAGCATGTCAACCAGTCAGGTCTTTTTTTTTTTTTTTTTTTTTTTAAGATGAATGTCAGAAAAGGTCAGTATTTGAGTTCATCACCCTAGCATTAAGGTGATATTTCTCATACCATAAGAAAAAAGAACAGATATAACTCAAAATTTTCCTATGGCACATTCCTGGAAACAAGAATATGAAGAAAGCTTCTGGGAGGGTGCCTGGGTGACTCAGTTAACTGAGCATCTGACTTTTGGTTTTGGCTCAGGTCACGACCTCAGGATTATGAGACTGACCCCCACGTCAGGCTCCACACTCCACAGGGAGTCTGCTTGAGATTCTCTCTCCCTCTCTCTTTGCCCCTCACCCTGCTCATGCTCTCTCTTTCAAATAAATAAAATCTTTTTTTTTTAAGCATCTGGGAAAGAATAAAAACTGACTGAAAATTATGTGAGATATAAGTTGCCATTTTACGTCCTCAGTCTCAAGTTGAAAAGCTGCACAATTTAAAACATTGCAAGATTTTGAACTACTCCTATAAAATAATAGTCTGATAAAAATGTACACATACTATAATTATAAAAACTTTCCTGTGTAGTTACTTATTCATAGTGTCTTCTGTTCTTTAAAACAAATTTCAGCTTAAAAATAAGGTATTAAGTCAACATGTACTGTTCACTCAGTGAGTAGTTAGCAAACTAAATGAGAAGCCATATAAAGAATCAGGAGCCTCTGTCATGTTTACAATTCCATTACTGACTTCGGCAATATTGATAAAAGTCTCTTACTGTCTTCACATTTCATGTTCTTGTATCTAAGATGAAATGACTGTATTCGGCATCTCACCATTTCCTGTAGTACTTGGTTTTAAGACCCTTAATACAAAGAAGTTGAAACAGAATGATCTGCAGAGTGTAATCACTTTTACACCTTTCTCAGAATGTACTTGGATAATGATGAAACTGAGGCAAAGAAGTAGGATTAATTGCTTGTGGCCATAAAATTATGTTGGGTCTAGGTCTTCTGATAAACATGTCTGTTTTTACCAAAATGTTTTGCTTAATCTTTGAAATGGACATTAGATTTAAAAAGAAAAAATCGATCAATGGCATTAGAGTAGATGCATTTAATAGTACAGTACTTAGTATCAGTCTACCATCAGTTTTTACTAAAATGATTAATTTTTTAAAAAATTTTATTTATTTATTTGACAGAGATCACAAGTAGGCAGAGAAGCAGGCAGAGAGAGAGAGAGGGAAGCAGGCTCCATGCTGAGCAGAGAGCCCGACGTGGGGCTTGATCCCAGGACCCTGGGATCATGACCTGAGCCACCAGGTGCCCCTAAAATGATTAATTTTTATTTAAAGTTTTAATTATTGCATGGAGCACTGGGTATGGTACATAAACAATGAGTTCTGGAACACTGAAAAGAAATTTTAAAAAATAAATAAAAATTTTTAAAAAGAGTGTGGACAGCAAAAAAAAATAAAGTTTTAATTATTTAAATTATTTATGTAATTTAACAGTCATGAATCTATTGTAGTACATTTGTCATTAAAAAACCCTGCCTTCTAAGTAACTGATAGTGCTCTTACTCTGACTTAATCTTTGCATCAGCCTTGTTATAATACATATGCTGAATACAGCTACAATTTGTAGATGAGAAAATGAAGGCTCAATGAGCTTGGCAACGTTGCCCCAACACTGTACTCAGGTGCCACGTTCTCCATGATGTACTGAAAGCTGAGGGAAATTTCAGTAGACAGAAATAGGGAGGAAAGACCATTTTGGTTAAAATGGACATAGCACAAACAAAGGGATGTGTGTACTGAAGCTGAAATATATAAAGAGCATCAGGCTAGTAATCTTGATTTTGTATATTGAATGCATTGGCATAGATGGAACTAAGTCCTAAATGTAGATGAAATCTAAATAGACAGAGAGAAGGTTGACTAGGCTACTGAGAATTCCCTAAATTTGAGGAGCAGGGGTCTAAGAGTACAACCCAGTGGGAACAGAGACAGAATATTAGAAATGTAGATCTGGTATGACACTATGTCTGAGATTGCAAAAGGTCATAGGTAAGGTGGTCAGGAAAGATTCTAATGAAAGTCTAAGTTAACCATTGAAAGGGAAGCCATTGGAAGTTGTTATTAGGAGGTCATAAGTTACTTCTTCTAAGACAGCAATTTAAAGAGTGTATGGGTTACTAGTAAAGTATTAAAGTAGGTGGATAGTAGGTAAAATGAAACAGTAAGAGCAGGTCAGAAATTGAATATAAAAAAAATTGAAAGCTCAAAGCTGTAGAGAAATTGGAGGAAAATATTCCCACCAGGTCATCCATAAATGCTTGGCATTTAGACTCTGTCCCAGATTCTCTACCTAGCTCTATCTTTTTGTTACTAGCCCTAACCCTATAAATATTTATGCTATAGCATAATGTTTCAACACCGACTCTGTGTTTTCCTGCGTCCCTGTCTTGATTTAAACACAATGCCTAGGTGAGTCTTCACTGTATTTCCACAAGGGTGGGTAATTCCTGCTCATCTTTCCAGGCGCAGGTCAGATGCCTCCTCTGTGAAGCCATCCCTTATTTAGCCTACTGTAATCTTGCATTCTCTGAATTGCAAAATGCTCCAGTCATTTCTTTATCATGGCAGTTCACCACTTTTTATTATGTACTGTTATTATTTATTTGTGTACAAGATTTATGTCCCTTCATGGAATTTGGCTCCTTGGAGATTTTCTCAAAGTATTAGTGTACCACAATGTGAAGAATATAGACAGTCCCATTTTTACTTTGGACCTCTATCAGCTACTGATCGATATGTGACTTCGGGCTAAGTATTTAATCTCCACAAGCCTTGGACTTCTTATCTGTAAAATGCCTATACCACAGGTTATTGAGAAGATTAAGTGGTAAAGGAGGTGACTGACTTAAAGAATCTAGCCAGGTTAGGTTACTTTCCCTCCTTATTCACCTTGATTTCTGTGCCATCTCTCAGAATGGTACTGTACAAATATTAGATGCTCCAGAAATTATTGAATAAATTAGTAATCTCTTTGCTGTTACTAAATATATAAAGGTTACTATAATTTCTAGGCTGCTGATATTTTATTGGGCTGATTTTTTTAAAGAAATTATTTTTTCCATTGGACCAGTTTAAAAAATATTACAAGGTAGAATAATCTGGTGGATAATGGTGATATCATACAAACCATATTAAAAATCAAGTGAATTTAAATTAGAAACATACTTACTAAGGAAAAAAGTTAATTAGCTCAGAGTTAATAACAGTTTACAGAAGGCTTTTCTCTTCTTTTTTTTCTCTTTTTTTTGAGAGTGGGAGAGAACAGGGGTGGGGAGAAGCAGAGGGAGAGGGAGAGAAAGAATCCTCAAGCAGACTCCCCACTGAGTACAGAGCCTGACATGGGGCTCGATCCCAGGACCCTGAGATCTTGACCTGAGCCAAAATCAAGAGTCAGATGCTTAATCGACTGAGCCACCCAGGCACCCCAGAAGCCATTTCTTTTTATCATACAAACAGAAACCAGGCTCTGAGGGCAAAAAGATGCTGCCTGACTCCAAAGCAAGCCCCTAATTTGGCAGTATAAGGTGACATGTACACTAGGCTTACAATTTTTACTCTCATTTTAACAGATTTAAATATATTCTAGTGCCAGTAGATAAGATTATATTCCAGAGAATATAAGATTGGGAACCCTAAAATTAGACTGACCTAAGGACTAGTTTAAAAACTTGCAGTTCATTAGCGAAATAAGTCAACTGGAGAAAGACAACTATCACATGATCTCCCTGATTATGAGGAAGTGGAGATGCAATGGGGGGTGGGGGTTAAGGTGGTAGGAAAAGAAAAAATGAAACAAGATGGGATCGGGAGGGAGACAAACCAAAAGAGACTCTTAATGTCATAAAACAAACTGAGGGGGGTGGGGGGGGAGAGGGGTTGGGAGAGGGTGGTGGGGTTACATTATATGTTTAAATTTAAAAAAAGCTTAAATAAAATTTAAAAAAAAAACCTTCCAGTTCATTCCAGGAGTTATGGATTCCACAAGTATCAACAAATAGTGTTGGTTCAGTATGGAAGATTTTGACAATGTTGTAAATTCTGAATCATTTGAAAAATTCAGTATAATGAAGCAATTTTTTTTTTAAGATTTTATTTATTTATTTGTTAGAGAGAGAGAGCGGGAGCACAGGCAGACAGAGAGGCAGGCAGAGGCAGAGGGAGAAGCAGGCTCCCTGCCGAGCAAGGAGCCCCATGTGGGACTCGATCCCAGGACGCTGGGATCATGACCTGAGCCGAAGGCAGCCGCTTAACCAACTGAGCCACCCAGGCGTCCCATGAAGCAATTTTTAATAATCTTATAGACCTTCCCTTCTCTGTCTCACTTTGTCATTTTTGAGTTTTTATTCATCTTTATTCAGTTTGTAAGTTATTATGGCTACTTCAATAGTGCATCCAAATCTCTGACTATTTAAGGATAGATCTTTAGAAGCTGGCATTATGCGTTCATTGCCCTTTATAAAAATTATGAACAGAGTTAGTCTCCATATGTAGTAAAAGTAACATTTATTTATAGTAAATAACATAATAAAGAAATATTCCTAATTCATAAAGAATCCTTAACTGTAGTGCTATTTTAAACATGATCTAAATAATAATAGCTACCATCTGTTGAACATGTATTCAGTGCCTAATATTTTAAATATCTTACCCCCATTTTATAGTTGAAGAAACTGAGTCCCAGAGAAGTTAAGTAATTGTTCTTAGGTCACTCAGATAATAAGTGATAGAATTAGCCTTTAAATCAGGACTTTCTGAATTCAAAGAATCCTTTTGATTATTGTGCTTTACTGCCTCTATGACAGTATATACTGTCATCGTCTCTCATATTTTGCATACTTCAGATTACTCTCATAACTAGTTTGTTCAGCCATCATGCAGTATTTCATATTCAACTTTCAAAATAACCTTTGCCTCAAAGAAAACATCTAAATTTCTGAATTACTTACCAAATTAAAAATTTTTTAAAATAGTATAATAAAAAAGATAATGGTGTTTAGTGGATAGAGCAAAGATATGGTTGCTATTCCCTGTGCTCATATAACTTCAAGAAATAGGAAGTAATTACATTTACCAGAAGAATACATAATGAGAGCCTAAACTAAGCACTGATGTTGAGAATCAAGAGGAATAGTTATATATGAGAGAGATTGGAAAATGACATACTTCAACAGTGATTCAGTGAAAGGGTGGGGGAACAGTCCCAGAGGAAGTTTAAAGTCTGGTCATTAGGAGGAAAGTGGTTCCACAATCAAATAGAGACTTCCGGAAAAGGAACAGATTTGGGCAGGGAGGAGATGACTTCAAGTTTGAACACAGTTTGTAATTAGGCAGTGTCTAGCCTCCGCTATCCATCTAGATCCTGGCCCTTGAAATGTGGATAGTTTAAACTGAGATGGCCTGTCCCAGATTTAGAACATTTAATATAAAAAAGAGTGTAAAATATTGTATTAATATTTTTATATTGGTTGCATGTTGAAATGATATTTTGGACATATTAAATTACTGAGTTAAAATAAGTTGTTAAAATTAACCTATTTCCTTTCATCATTTTTTTAATGGGGCTCCTAGGAAACTTAAAATTGCATATATAGGGGTGCTTGGGTGGCTCAGCGGGTTAAAGCCGCTGCCTTCGGCTCGGGTCATGATCCCAGGGTCGTGGGATCGAGCCCCGCATCGGGCTCTCTGCTCTGCAGACAGCCTGCTTCCTCCTCTCTCTCTCTCTCTGCCTCTCTGCCTACTTGTGATCTCTATCAAATAAATAAAATCTTTAAAAAAAAATTGCATATATGTCTTACCTTTTATTTCTGTTGGACAGCACTAATGTACATAGAGATTTGTAATGCAGAGTTAGAAATGCAGGACTGAAAAATCAGGATGAAACATTTAGACTTGGAAATAACATATATAAAAAGTATTTGATGTTATGAGATTAGATAAAAATGCCAGTGTACAGGGTATGGAAATGAGAAAAATGCCAAGAATTATAGGCTGAGAACAGAGCAAGTAATTAAGACAAAATCACTGAATGGTAGAGAAGCTGAAGAGGAAAAGGAAGCCTGAGAAAAGACCATTGAATTTGGTTGATACAGAAGCAGTTTCAGTAGAGTATAAGAAGGATAGATTGCGAGAGATTAAGAAGTTAAAGATTGAGAAAATAGACTCTATACATAAACTGTTCTTTCAGGGAAGGAGTCCACTGGTGAAGATAATCATCACTTGATTGGAGCAGAGTCCAGGGAAATTTGAGTATGTTTGTTGGCTGAATGAAAGGATCAGTGAAGTAGGAGTGCTTGGAGTTGTAAGGAAGAGAAGATAGTTGCTATAGGGTGGTCCTAATGTACTGGATCCCAAACCTCAATGCATATTGGAATCACCTGGGGGACTGGCTACATGGGCAATTTCCCAGGCAACATCTTACATCTAACAAAATAATATTCTCTGGAGATTTGTCTCCTGGAGCTTGTTGTGAACAAATTCTTCTACGTGATTATGATATATTCATAAGGACGAACAAGTCAAGATAATTAAAGGTGCTGGTGAGGATATCAGTGAAATAACTAACCTTATTATCCAAGATGGTTAGAGAGCCAGGTGGGTAAGAATAGGGGCATTGGATGATGAACTATGAAGATGTTGGCTTTCGTTATAACGTAAGTGAGCACAGGTTCAATAGGAATGAAAGACTGAGAAAGTTAAAAAGGTAGCAGATTTTGATCAGAAAGGGAAGTTTCAGAATTCAGGATCCTGGAGGCCAAGCAGATAGAAAGTAGAGCTATATGTGTTTGATGTGGAAAAGAGGGAAAAAGAACTGAGTGGTGTACATTGTAAGACCTATCAGTTTGGTAACTGATAAAGGACAGTGTTTTAAAAGGGGGGGGGAAGTATAAGATTTGGGGATCAAGAAGAAGCACAAAGGTTGAATCAGTATGGAACTATTTAGACTTAAGAGTCAACAAAAGCTTGGCTTGGGTTTCTTTTAGACCTTTTCCAGACTTGTTACCTACTCGGGTTTACACTGTTCTTGAGTACCTGTTATCTATTCTAGCTTTTACTAAAATAGAGTGGATACCTGACATTCACAGATATGAAATGCAAAGTTTTGACTGGCCACAAGTGACTCTAAGGGTTCATGTCATGGGTATGAAGCACATGTATGTGAATCTGCCCAAAACTGGCTTGTAGAAACTAGTCATGTAACGACTTGTAGTGAGGTTGATATTTACATCTCATTTTACCTTTAATATATGATTGTATTAATCATCAGAATACTGCAGCCTGCTAGGTTTCACAGAAGAGGAAATTATTTGCCAAACTGTGGAAATTATTTGCCAAACTCAAAATTAATTAAGTTTTACAACTTCAGTTTAAAGCATTTTAGCACTGCTCCTAGCATGTAATTACTTAATAAATGGTAGCTACTGGTGCCAGTTCAGGAATTCTTCAGGTTTTAAAGACACATCTTTTTATGTATATCCAGGTCTAAAGAATAGAATTTCTCTCAAAATTTTGCTTTGATTCAGGATCTCCAGGATTTATTAAACTGGAACTAGAATATTAAATTCACAGCTGAATTAGAAGGAGAACAGTGGGCCCTTTATCACTTATCTATTCTGTTTGAAATATTTGAAACGGAGTACATTTTATAGGTAATTCATATTATATTGCTATTATGAAAAATTGCAGCTTTTAAAACATCCTTTGGCTATGTTTCCATACCACAATAGACATGTAAGGAACAAAATCTATTACATCATTTATTTTGTTTTTCTTAGAGATTTAGTGTACCTGAAAACCAATAATCCTGTTTTTGCTAAGTAGTTTTCTCTCTGTGTATTATATAGTTACATAACTGTTTTTGCTTTATAGTGACGAGCTCAGAAAAGAAGCAAGACAGTTAAAGCGGGAACTCTTAGCAGCAAAACAAAAAAAAGTAGAAAATGCAGCAAAACAAACAGAAAAGAAAAGTGAAGGTAAGAATATTTATCAGGATTTTTATTTTTACTTGGTACATTTCTTTCTTCCCTCCATCTGCTCTTCCTTCCTTTTCTCCTCTTCCTTCCCTTTCACCTCTTTCCTCCCCCCTGCCTTCCTAAGTTTTCCTTTTTTTTTTTTTTTTTAATACTTTCTTTGGGTAGTTAGCCAATAAAATAAATTTCTCATTAGGATTTTTGTCTAAGAAGTAAATTCAGGCAAACATGATCATAACTATTATTCTAAAAAGCTTAATGAAAACTAACAGACTTGGGGCGCCTGGCTGGCTCAATGGGTTAAGGCCTCTGCCTTCTGCTCGGGTCCTGATCCCAGGGTTCTGGGATCGAGCCCCGCATCGGGCTCTCTGCTCGGCGGGGAGCCTGCTTCCTAGTATGCCCATGTCTCTCTCTGCCTGCCTCTCTGCCTACTTGTGATCTCTATCTGTCAAATAAACAAATAAACTTAAATACCATAACACATATCTAGGAGGGCATTTTTTATATTGTATACCCTTTAAAACATTAAGAAAAGCATTTAGGCCCTATGTTTGGGACTTCTGTAAACTTTGGTGCATTGGTTTGAAATAGTATGAAGTATAAAATCTTGTTTTTTATTTGTTTGTTTATGTTAAGACACTGGAAATCTAAAATTCTAATAAAGCTGATCAAAAAGCAACTAAAATAATACCCTGTTATTTATACAAGTTAAATGTGTTCTTCATTTTACTACGATTTTTATGAAGCTAAAAGGGCTTTTTTTTTTTTAAGATTTTATTTATTTATTTGACAGATAGAGACCCAAGTAGGCAGAGAGGCAGGCAGAGAGAGGAGGAAGCAGGCCCCCCGATGAGCAGAAAGCCCGATGTGGGGCTCCATCCCAGGACCCTGGGATCATGACCTGAGCCCAAGGCAGAGGCTTTAACCCACTGAGCCACCCAGGCGCCCCTAAAAGGACTTTTTAAAAGCTGTTTCACTGATGATTCTTAGTTTAAAACTGTTTCAGCTATAAAACATATAATGTCTAATTTCCAAATTAGCAGATTGGAACCCTCTGTTTTCTTTTCACGATAATAAATTACATTATAGATTCAGTGAACATGATCAGAAATTTTATTGTTAGCTTTAATAATATGTACTAAATTTGGCTTAACAAATCTGTGTTATGCATATGTGTTCTATATTCTCATGCTTTCTGGATACCAAAAAGTACTTTATGTACCAGATTCTATCACAGTTATTGGAGATAAATCAAAGAATAAGATGCCACATCTAGCCTTAAAGATTACATATTCTAATAAAGAACAGTCATAGGCATTAGTACTGACTTTAAGTAGCAAAAGTAATACCACATAACTATCTAAAGGACATAGTTCTTAGATTATTTGCAGCATATACCCCCACTGACTATTATAGTAAATAAAGACTATTACAGTAAATAAAGACTTAATGATGAAATCAAAGTCACTGAACATATTTGAATGAAACTACTAAAAAATTAACTCACTTATAATAACACAAATTATAAGCTGAATTTAAAAGAAAGGATAAGCTTATGTATGACTAGGTCATGTAGGTAAAGTATAACCCAGAAGAGAAACAAGCTATATTGGCAATACTGAGATTTGAAAGAAGTATAGTCAGGGTTATTTTATTTTTAAGTTTAGGTGTAATTTTCTCAGAGTATTGTTCCTAATAATTAAAAGCATTTTAAATATATCAAAGTAATTCCTTTCAAATAGAAAAAGCTTGTACTTGAACTTTTTAATTCATCTTTGAGCTAATAATTATTAGTATGCCCATGTGTCAAGAACCATGCAGGGCCAGAGGTATGAAGTTGTCAAGAGATGGATGGTTCTTGCCTTTGTAGTTTATGATGTAGTAGAAGTGAGAGAATTGGAAATAATTATTGTAATAGTGCTCTACAGTTAAGGCTTATATTAGGTACAGCAGTGCTATTTTAACTTGTTGATCTGCCTTTGAAATATTAAATACAATTAAAGAAAGATTTGAATCTTAGAATGATTTCTTAACATAAAACAAAAGATTCTTCTATAGCTTATGTCAGTCTATTTATGAGAAAATTAGCCATGTTAAAACCTTTCTTATGCCATAGTTAGAGAATTATATTAGTTAGTAAGTACTTTTCTGAATTTAATGTTGTTTATATCTTTTTTTAAAGATTTTATTTATTTATTTGACAGACAGAGGTCACAAGTAGGCAGAGAGGCAGGCAGAGAGAGAGGAGGAAGCAGGCTCCCTGCCGAGCAGAAAGCCTGATGTGGGGCTTGATTCCAGGACCCTGGGATCATAACCTGAGCCGAAGGCAGAGTCTTTAACCCAATGAGCCACCCAGGCGCCCCAATGTTGCTTTTATCTTTGAGAAATACCTGGATTTTCCTTAAATTTGAATGTCAGCTAAAAATTAGCTTCCACATAAAATGGGGCATTTTACTAATTTATTTTTTATTACTTTATTTTGAAATAATTTTAGAACTACAGAAGTTAGAGAGTTCCCATATACCTTTAATGTTAAGGTCTTATATAAATATAATACAATGATTAAAACCAAGCAATTAAAGTTGATACATTATTATTGACTACAGACCTTATTAGAACTTCACCAGTTCTCCCACTAACGACCTTTTTCTGTTCAATTTGTCCATCCCGAATTCCATATTTCATTTAGTTCTTGTGTTTCTTAGTCTCCTCTAATCTGTGACAGTTCCTCAGTCTTTTCTTGTCTTTCATGTTCTTGACACTTTGAAGAGTCCTGGTTAGATATTCTGTGGACTATCTTACTTGAGTTTGTCTGATGTTTTCTCATGATTAGATTAAGGTTATACCTTTTTTGGGCAAGATTGCCAGAGAAATGATATGTCCTTCCCAGTGCATTATAAGATTACCTATTGTCTTTCTAGTCATGATACTACCTGGATCATTAGCTTAAAGTAGTGTCTGTTGAGCTGTTACATTTTCCCTTTGAGATTTTAAGTATTTGGGGAAAAAATACTTCGAGACCATCTATCCTGTTTCTTTTCAAGCTTCCCCCCACTAATTTTAGTATCCATTCGTGGATCTTGCCTATAGGCAACAGTTATTTACTATGATGTTCTAATGGTTACTTTTCATTTCCCCGATTCCCACTATTTTTAATACTTGTAATTCTTCTGTAAGAAAGATCACTCTCTGTTTACAGATTTACTTACTTATTTATATCAATTTGGGCTTGTGAATATTTATTTTATTCTATGTGTTATAATACCAAACTACCATTATTTATTTTGTTGTTCATATAGTAGCAGAGTTGGTCATTAGTAGTTCCTTCAGGTTGGCTCCTATGTTTTTACAACTTGCTCCCAACTTTGAGCACATTTTTACTTTTAAGCACAGAAGGCTCCAGGTTGATCTTATGTTTTCCCCTCTCCATGCCTGAAATCAACCACTTCTCCAAAAAATTCTGGTTTTCCATTGTATTTGGCACTAAGAAACCAAGACCTAGGCACTGTCAGTCTTTATTTTGATTCTCATAATTTTACAGTGCTATTAGAAACAATATTGTTTCACCATCTTATTAGAATGCTGAACAAAATTTGCTTTTAGCCCCTATCTAAGATGCATTATGAATTACCTTTTTCTTGGATTTGTATTTCTTCTAAACTTATTTTACCTTTTTAAACTGACTAGTATGGCTGATGTTAGGAAATTGTATATTATGTAAGATTTGTGAATTTCAGCAAACGCTACATTATATTTGAAATTCACGTGTTCCTATGGAGTTTTTAAGTCTAGTTTTCCTTCTTGCCCCGTGATTAAAAATGACACCGTGAGCTGCACAGCATTTTGGAAACAAAGCAGAATTTTAAGCATCCCTGAATGTCAGAACTTAGCTTACCTTCCCAGCTGAAAGTTATTCCATGGTTAGAACTATATAAACTCTGGGAACAGATCCAAATGTTCTCATAAGCATTTTCATAGTAAGATCATTACAGGGAAAGAAGCTGAAGGTATTATTTGACTTTGGCTCTATACCTTCATACATCAGCTGAACCTATTCAGGAAAGATTTCTTGATTGGGCTATATGGCACATATCTGGCTTTTATAAAACATTTTATTTTAATCCAAGACTAAATTATCTGAGTATTGTCACAACTCCGGATGATTTGGTCTTTTGAATATTATATACTATATCTAGAAATTTAATTTGCCAGTAAACTTAGAAGGAGATAATTGGTATTAAAAAGAAGGGGCTTTCAGATACTTTGGTGTGTAAACTGTTGTGTAATGTAGACCTGTCTTCCATGTGAATTTCCATCTGGGTGCAGGTGCCACATCTGCTAATATAGAGAGACTAAAAATATACTTATTTTGGTATTTTTAACAGTAATTTTGATAGTAGTACTAAGTGCCTATTATATGTAACACTAAAGGTTATAAGAATACTTTAGAGTATTAAATATTCTCAAAAAATAAACACGAATGTATTGAGATTTTAAAGTCCATTTACTAGCAGTGAAGTTATTTAAGCCTGTGTGATTCCATTTTCTTACCATAAATCCAGATAGAAAATGCTTTGTGTACCCCTCAAGTTTCTTCTAAGAAGTAAATTAGATAATGAGAAGACCTTTAATAAATTTACAGTGCTATATAAAAATAATTTTAAATTTGTAAGGAGAAAAATATAGCTATTTCGCTTTCCACTTTGTCCTATCCAAATCCCACAAATGGAAATTTTGAATTTTAATACTGTGTTAGTTGCAGTTAAAGCCTGTAATCAATACAGCTGTATATAAATACAACATAAATCAAAATTTTAAAATAAATATTCCTTTCATGTGCTTTCACAGTGACATTTCAATAATCATTTTCTTTGTTAAAGGGTTTATGTGTGAGCTTGTCTACATGCTTAAGTAAAGCATCCAGTAGTATTATTTCCTGATTTTATGAAGTTATCTGGCTAACACTTGCTGACTATTGCCACTTCACTTTAGAATTTAATGTAATATCCTCAGATTAAAAGTACCTGGGAAGAAACCCATCAGAACAAAAAAGCTTTGTATTCTAATGCCAGTGCTTTAATCGGCCCAGTTTTGGCCTTCTTGTGTGAGTTGGAGGCCTCCCACTTAGTGTTTAGCCAAGTGTTCTAATAGATGTGATACTTTCTCTGGGCTTCTGTTGTCTAAGGAAATCTCCTTTGGTCAGAGAGTAATAATCCTTTGGTTTTATAATCTTTACCCAGTTTCTTGAGCCAGATCCCTAGCCAGATTATGTAGGCAAACAGGAATTTATATTCTAATTATAGCTATACTTCTAAGTCTCTTCTGTCTCCTCAGGCAAGTTACTTTAAAATCAGGACCCATCTATTTCTTTCTATATAAATATAAGATAAATAAAATGTGCTATTCCTATATTTATAGTGTTTTACTATTAAGTATTTCCTTTTTTGTCAACTCCTTCAATTCTATTATGACAGAAAGTAAAATACTTTTGATGCTTTTACATCAATAAATACTTTGGGCCCCATACAATTGAACAATCCTAATTATACTGGTATTTGGTATTACCTATTGTGGTGATAGTGCCGTGGGTATAGGGACATGTCCAAACCCATCAAACTATACCTGTCCAAACAAGTGCAGCTCTTTTATATACCAGCTATGCCTCAACAAAGCTGCCCCCCCAAGAATATTAATCCATAACCCAAAAACCTCCTGACATCTCTGCCCTAGTAAGAAAACATATACTTAAAATTGAGCCAACCTATTAATTTTTTGAAAACCAATGTAAAACAGAGCTTCTCTATGTAGTAAAAATGTATATAGGACCATCCATTTTCTCTTCAGTCTTCCCAGGAAAACTCAAAGTCTGCCATTCCTTATATCACAAGGGTATTGTTGGGTAACAAATATAATTATACCTCTATATAAGAAAAGCATTCCATAAATATAACCTTATAATTTTTGCCATTGGTTTGCCATCTAAATATGTTTAAAGGCTTTTATTTTAAAAGGCTTCACTAAATGAAAGAAACAGAGCATCGAGGAATAAAGCCATTATTTTAGTCAACAATTGGAATTTTTTATGATAGCGTAAATTTGACTCTAAAATTCAAAGCAGTTAGGTTGTATTGTCAGTTGAATACAGAGTCTGCAGTAGGTTCTAACACCCCAGTTTAGGTAAACAAGGAATGTAGTATTCTACTTTAGATACCAGCAATGTCAGAAGAGATGTGCTACCAAACAATCCTATTTATAGCCAGGGAGTCTCTGTACTCTCAGCAAATCAGCCAGTCGTGTGCATGGGGTTTTCATACCAATTTTGAATAAGACTGATAGTTAATCTGAGCTAGAGTTGGTTTCCTATATTGGCTCTGTCAGATTCTCTAATAAACTATATAATCCTTTTCATTAAATTATGTCTCTAAGTCCTTTCCAGGTTTCTTTGAGTTTTATCATATCAAAACTAGTACCAAACTGAACACAGTCAAAGAGATACAGGTTTGGACATATTCTCTAATCGGTTTTTAGAGAGATAAGGTATCAGATCCTCTTTTCAAAGTTTGAAGCACATAATACCTATTCTCTGACTAGTGCCAGAAATTAGAGGAGGAAGGGCAATCTGAGCTTGTAAATCAAGAAAGAATTCTAAAGCCTCTTCATGAACACATCCCTGGGGTGTTGTGTACCTCTCAAATTGCACCAGGCCATTTCAAGTTTCATCAGACTCTCTTTTTTAACACTAGATTAAGTCAGACTAGGGCCCCTCAGGCTTGATAGATTGTAAAAGTATATAGGTTTTGACTACTTTTCATCTATCTAACGTATGATGTTAAACTAGCTTAATCTTGGTTTTTATAAGAAACAGAAGCTCTTTTGGAATACTAGGTCTGTATTGTGCCTAATACCATGTAGAATTCATTCCTCTCACTAAGCAAACTGGTACTTTTTTCCAAAACACTTAACTTCCTTCAGGTACTCAAGTCATCATTTTTTTTCTTGAAGGCTGTAAGTATCAAGCCTGTTTTTCCCATACTGTACTCTTAATCTTTATGCCAACTTTTAATGTTATTTACATAGAAAAGTAAAAGTACATGTGCAATTGAATCATAGAAAGCCTCTCAGGCCAGCCATCAATAATACTCTATTTATTCTTATTTTGTGCATGGTACTAATAAACTGATTATCCAGTTCTAAGTTCAGAACAGATGAAAGAATAATAAAAGTGAGGGAGAATACCCTTTATGAGGGGAAATGTTAGGGAATATGAAATATACCTGAAGAATTAGAATATAAATAAATAAATAAACAAAAGCCAGGATAGAGCCTAGCCTATGCCAGCCCCTATTAGGTTGATTTTTTTAAACAATTAATGCAATATGCTGGCAGTTTTTAGTGGTTATGTTTTCAAAATTCTGCATATAAACTCTTGCTAGCTCACTATTTTATTGGAATTAAACAAAATTAAAAATAAAAGAAGTGAGAAAGAAAGGCATAGCTAGGGACTTCATTCTGGCAGCAGCAAGACATGATAGCCGACCACTTGACAGTAAATAATAATTAACTAATAGGAGTGGAATATTATGGGTTTGTTGTACTTCATTATACTTGGAGAGCATGTTAGTATTAAAGTTATTGATGCTCATTCTATTAAGAAAAATTTAGATGGTACTTATTATTGTTTAATAAGGCAGAGATTGGGCAACGATTCTAACCTAACTGGTTAAAAAAAATTTTTTTAATCATTTTGCTCAATTAAAGACAAAGATTCTCTTTTTTGAAATTCAATTATATGAAATACTTCATTTCTTAGAAATCCTAGAAAAATAGACTCCCTCTGTAGCCAGGATAACCAGTCTCAAAAGTAAAATTTTTTTAAATACATGTCATTACCTTCATGTGCCAGAAAGCATGTTATATTTTTAATAATGCCTTTCAATAATATAATTTTAAAACTAGTAAAGATTTTTAAAGGCAGATAGCAAATGTAAAGAGGAGCATACCCTCACATTTAGACCAAGAATTTCATCTTTTGGTAAAGGGACTAAGAGATGATCATCTCTAATTTGAGAGTCCATGAAGTACTTTGTTGCTTTTTGGTCAGTCCATCTCAGACTTTCTCACTAGCCATCATGAGCAAATCCTGTTGAGCTTTACTTTGAGAATCATGTATTATGGGCATATTTAATTTTATGTGCAGTGAAAAATGAACTTTAACCAGTCCTCCTCATCTGTTGTTGGGGGGTTGTTTTGTTTTGTTTTGTTTTTAATGAGCCAGTGTGTTAGGGGTATCTCTTTGCAGCCCTTCACTGTCTTAAAATAGTTTTAAAAGAAGCATTATTATGCCTGGTGTTGGATGTAATTCCAATATAAGAAATTTGACAAGAGCCTTTAGCTATATTTTTAGTAACTGCACTTTGTCTTCCTATTGATGCCATTCCTAACCCAGTAGAAATAGGTTGGTTAATTGATACAGGTAAGTAATAATCTTTGGCCTTAACTGTATCTTTAAAAAAAAAAAAGCTTTATTATTTCCTCCAGTTATAAGAGTAATGTATATCCTTTGCAAAAATATGAGAACTGTAGAAAAGCAAAAAGGATAAAAAGAAAGATCACTCCATAATACTTCTGCCAAAAACAACCATGGTTAACTATGTGATATTTGTTCTTCTCGACTTTTTTATCTTCATGTCAGAAACACGTGTATTGTTTTCCATAATGTTATTTTATCATAATCTTGTTTGTAATATGCTTTTTAAAAAACTTTGCAACTGAAATTGAGATAACTCTTAAAAGAACAACCTGATTTTAGGGGTATTCTTTCTCTTAATTTTCTCATATCAGCGGGATATAGAGGAGGATGGATATAAAGAATGTATAAATGTAGTTGAAAGATGAAAAATTCCCACCGTTTTCAGCTCTTATTATGTGAGGCCACTGACACCGAAGGACTCCATTTCCATTGCTGATTGGCATTATTCATACCTCTCATGAATTAATACTAAACAACAAAAAAGTACTGATTAACATTGGCTGGGGTAACCTGCCACTTCTTCATTTCTCAAGTGGCCAGTGATAAATCTGCAGGGAAACATTCTAATCAGTACTCAGAGCATGAACTGAAATAATTACAAATTTGTCCTCTTTAGAAAATAACAGACGAGGATGTGTGGGTGTATGCACATATTGTTTTTTATTTTGTTTTGTTTTGATATTTAGATTGTCTCAAGGGGAGAACTAATATCGTCATTAAAATTTTTATTATAACCAGCATTCTTTTTTTTTTTTTTAAGATTTTATTTATTTATTTGTCAGAGAGAGAGAACGAGTACAGGCAGACAGAGTGGCAGGCAGAGGCAGAGGGAGAAGCAGGCTCCCTGCCGAGCAAGGAGCCCGATGTGGGACTGGATCCCAGGACGCTGGGATCATGACCTGAGCTGAAGGCAGCTGCTGAACCAACTGAGCCACCCAGGCGTCCCTATAACCAGCATTCTTATATGGGATTGGAATTAACTATTCCAGACTGCTATCAAGACCTTATTTTAAGTGAGATGTTTTTCTTTTATGTGACATTTTGTGAGGTTTTGCCAAAAATGACAGCAAACATATAATTCATTCAAGTGCTGAGTTTCTTCCACATCCTGCAGCACTTAATCAAATTTGAAAAAGATAATCTTTTCACAACTTCAGAGTGTAAACCTGTGAATATGTTGCATTAAAACTTACTTTGGACAGTTTCATCTGTGTGGTATTGGGTTGATTTTTTTTTAACAATTAATGCAATATGCTGGCAGTTTTTAGTGTATGTTTTCAAAATTCTGCATATAAGCTCCCAGCAGACAGTATAGATGCAGCTTTTGAGTATTTATAATTTTTCATGCAAAAAACACATGATCCCTAAATTATATTAATAGTTACAATAATTTGAAATGCCAGAAAGGACGAAGAGAATAAAGATGTTCTCAGAATGTCAAAAGATATCAAAATATTAAGAATCTTGAGGATTCTATTTTGAATATAAAAGTAGTTTATATTGATTGAATGGCCACACCAATGTGCTTATTTAAAGCATTATGCTGCAGTATGTTTAAAATGTGAAAGTAGACTAGCCTTAAGGAATGTCTTGAGCATGAGAAACTCTGATCTTGACTGTGCTCTATTTTTTTTTAAAGATTTTATTTATTTATTTGTTAGAGAGAGACAGAGAGAGAGAACGATCACAGGCAAACAGAGTGGCAGGCAGAGGCAGAGGGAGAAGCAGGCTCCCTACCAAGCAAGGAGCCTGATGTGGGACTCGATCCCAGGACGCCGGAATCATGACCTGAGCCAAAGGCAGCCGCCTAACCAACTGAGCCACCCAGGCGTCCCGACTGTGCTCTACTTACACTGAATACTTCTGTGCAGTCATCATACAGTTTTGATCCTGAAGGGAGCATCCAGTCCTACCTTTTCATCATATACATAAAAAGCCAGAGGCCAACCAATTAAGGGGCTAACCCAAAATCACACAGCAAACTCAAGCCTTCTGGCTTCCATAGCTCTTTTCTTCAACTTGATCCAACCTTGAGGAGATATGGTCTGTAAAGTTTTTTTTGTTTTTTTTTTGGTCTATAAAGTTTTAATTGGTGTTTGTTAAAATCTGCTTTGGTTTTGGTGAGAATAATTGTTTCTAAAACCTTTTCTACAAACCTAGAGTTTTTTATTTATTTTTTTTAAAGATTTTATTTATTTATTTGACAGACAGAGATCACAGTGCAGAGAGGCAGGCAGAGAGAGAGGGGAGAAGCAGGCTCCCTGCTGAGCAGAGAGCCCGATGCAGGGCTCGATTCCAGGACCCTGGGATCATGACCCAAGCTGAAGGCAGAGGCTTAACCCACTGAGCCACCCAGGTGCCCTACAAACCCAGAATTTTTTAAAGAGCACATTAATGTCATACTTGTTATGTCTTTTCAAAGACTAAACATGTAATTTTGCGATGACTGGCAAAAAATTAAAGTGCTATAGAAAATGTTAATTTCTGGCAGTATGGCAGACTGAAAGTCCAAACTGATCTTCCCACTGAAAACAATCAAATATGTTGGATGTAATATAAAAACATTTTCTCACATTATCCTGGGAACTTGCAAAACAAACAAATAAAAAACTATTCAAGTAAACAAAATAAGAAACACCCAAACCAGGGAATAAGTAAAGATGTGAATTAAGAGAGTAAGTGGAACACTAGGTCTGGCTTTAACTTTAACCCTAATAACATTTGCTAAACCGAATGACCTAGAGAATTGTTTTTTGAAGTCTTACAAAAACATAACATAAAACCCAAGGTTTTCTCAAGGTAGATGGTGTCTAATAGAAGACTATCCCATATAGCTGGGAGCCCAAGCATCCTTATCCTTAGTGGCAGGGAGAATTAGAAAGAAGCAGAATCACCTCACCCCCATCAGAGATCTTTAAGGAAAACTGCCTGTCTTGAATCATGGTACTAACTCTTTTGGGGCCAAGAGCATTTCCTAGGGACTCGAGACATAAGAAAGTCTTCTCATCACTTCAGAGCCCCAATTCATCCTGCCTGGGTGGCCTCAAAATCTCTCAGCCAAGAATTTAGTTTGAAACAGTCCTGGATCCTTAGTGCCCCCAAGTAGTATGATATAAGTAAACAAATCCTTTCAGGAGAAAGCTGCTTTCATTCACTGTGTTCAGAGACAGTTCAGAAGAAAATGAATAGCTCTGAATGACGCCATCCCCACCCCACCCCACCCCACACACAGAATAATACAGGTACCTGACAAAAAGCTAATAGAAAGAATAGACAACAGAATCAGACTCACAAATTATTAAGTTTTTATTTAGATGCTAAATGTTAAATTAAGTATATGTAACACATTTCAAGAAAAAAAATATTTAAAAGTATATGGAACAAGAAGATTTTAAAACTAACAGGAAATCTCGTAGAAATGAAAAGTATATAATAGTTGACATTAAAAATTCAATAAGTTTTATAACAAATCAGACATAGCTAAAAAGAGCATTGGTAAACAGAAAGATAGAATTGAAAAAACTATATGATTTCAGCCCAAAAAGAGATAGGAGACCTGGACGAATAGAAAAAAAGAATCTAATAACTCTAATCAAATTCTAGAAGGAAACCAAAGGATAAATAAAGGCAATACCTGAAGAGCTGATAGCTGAAAACTTTCTCTAACTAATGAAAGATCAATTCACAGAGTAAAGAAGAACGAAAAAAACCTAAAAGAGGATAAATAAGAATAAATCCAGATGTACACACACCACAATAATATTCAGAGTGTTCAACACAAAGAGACCTTACAAGTAGCCAGAGAGAAAAGAAATTACCTTAAATAAGCAAAAGCTGGGGCAATTGGGTGGCAGGCATCTGACTCTTGATTTCGGCTCAGGTCATGATCTAAGGGTTGTGAGACAGAGCCCTGCCCAGTGGGGAGTCTGCTTGAGATCCTCTCTCTCCTTCTGCCCCTGCCCCATTTGTGGAGGGGGGGCTAAAAAACATAAAGAAGAAAAAATAAACAAAAAAGCAAGTGCTGGGACACCTGGGTGGCTCAGCTGGTTAAGCAGCTGCCTTCGGCTCAGGTCATGATCCTAGGATCCTGGGATCGAGTCCCGCATCGGGCTCCTTGCTCAGCAGGGAGCCTGCTTTTCCCTCTGCCTCTGCCTGCCACTCTGTCTGCCTGTGCTCACTCCCACTCTCTCTCCAACAAATAAATAAATAAAATCTTTAAAAAAAAAAAAAAAGCAAGTGCTAATTTCTCAACAGCAACAAGCACGGACATAGAACACATTATTATCTTGAGTGTAGTGAAGGAAGGTTTATCTTCAGGCAAAGAAAATCAGACTCTGCTACCTGCATACCTTCACTAAAGGAAATTCTATAAGGACATACTTTAGGCAAAAGATAGGTGAGCTCAGATGGAAGATCTGTACTGCAAAGAGAAAGGAACGTAGAAAATAGTCAATGTATAACTAAAGAAATACTAAATGAGTAAAATAATAATGTCTTGTGCTTAAAATAAAAATAAAATTAACAAAAATAGCATGTAAGTTTGAGAAGCAGGTAAAAGGAGTTTGGAGAAGTGTTCTTGTATGAATCCTTCTTCTGGGAGAAGCTAGAAATACAAATGAACTTGAGAATGCAACATATTAAATATCCATGTTAATATTTTTAAGAGGAACAGGAAAAGGTCATAACTCTGAATGTAGTAGAGAAAAAGATGGAATTGGCGGGGAAAATTCTGTCTGAAAGTAGACAAGAAAGAAAAGAAAAAGACATGGAGACTGAACAGAATATTAAAAACAACAGTGCAAAATAAGATAGGAATAATAAAATATAGATCTATCAGAAACTATATTGAAATAATTCAAGAAGTCAAACTCTTCACCTAGACCAAAACTATCAAACTGGACTGAAAAACAAATTCAGTCATATGCTACTTACAGGAAAAACATCTTAAATATATTGGACAGTTGCATCTTTAAGACAAAATGTGTTATTATGGATAAGAGGGCCTCCACGTAATAACAACATCTTCATTTTGCCAGGAAGATTTAATCATCCAAAACATGAATGGACCTAATAACACAGACTCAAAATGTATGAAGCAAAATTGATAGACTTATAAGGAGAAGCAAACAAGTCCTTCTTATTAGATTTTAATACACTTTTCTTAGTAACTGAGTAAATAAGCTTACAAAAAATTAATAAGAACACAATTTGAACTACACAATTAACATGCCTTGATCGTGCACATAAACAGAGTGTGGCCCTCAACAGCTTCAAAATACACACTTTTCTAGCACTCTTGAAACTTTTTTGGAAAGTGGCCACATAGTGGGCCATAAAGAAAGTTAGAAAAATTTCAGATGATTGTTTTCAAACCAACTACCTGCTCTGACAAAATGCAGTTAACAATTAACAAATGATTGTAAAGTTACTGATTTCCAAATATGTTGACGTGGCTATAGCAACACTTAGAAGGAAAATTATAGCTTTAAGACTTATATTTCAGGAAATTACTGGAAACATATCCCATGTAAAGAAGCTTTAAAAAATGCAGGCAAGGGACACCTGGGTGGCTCAGTTGGTTAAGCGGCTGCCTTCCGCTCAGGTCATGATCCCAGCGTCCTGGGATGGAGTCCCACATAGGGCTCCTTGCTCAGCAGGGAGCCTGCTTCTCCCTCTGCCTCTGCCTGCCACTCTGTCTGCCTGTGCTCGCTCCCACTCTCTCTCTCTCTCTATCTGACAAATAAATAAATAAAATATTTAAAAATAATAATAATAAAAATTAAAATAAAAATGAAGGCAAAATTAACTCAACAAAGTAGAAAGAAGGAAATACGAAAAAGCAGAAATCAGTAAAACAGAAAACACCTGTTAGATTGGGGTTACAATAATTATAATAAGCAGTAATATAACTTTTTGGTCCCTTACACATAATAGATAACCAGAAAATTGATTTGATTTTGTTGTGTCAAACATTTGTCACTTGTTCTTTCCCAGATGTCCTTCCAGTCCAGAGAAGGTAACTACTTATGATGTAGAAAAGTGCCACGTATGGAAGTTTCTATTAATACAGCTAGTTTTATTAGTCACAAAAGAAGTTGCTGTTAAAAAGAGAGCATAGAGAGAAGCAGACAAACACTCAAAAAATACAGTGTTTAAATAATATCGGGGATTATTACTCTTCTGTAAAGTAGCCAAGATATAAACCCTTCATGACTAGCAGCTCATTCAAAGACCTAAGTTTTTTTTTCTTTTCTTTTTAAAAATTTTATTTATTTATTTATTTGAGAGAGAGAATTAGCAAGTGAGAGAGTACATGGGCAGGGGCAGAGGGAGAGGGAGAAGGAGAGGGAGAAGCATCTTTCCCAGCTGAACAGGGAGCCTGACTCGGGGCTTGATCCTAGAATCCTGAGATGAGGGCCTGAGCCAAAGGCAGATGCTAAACTGACTGAACCACCTGGCTGCCCCACCATGTTTCTTTGATTTTGTTTTTCTGCCATCTCCTAGGATGTTGTCATAGTCCACATGATTGAACCTGGCCTCTGCTGAACCTTCATATCTGTGTTCCAGCAGGAGGGAAAGGGAAAGAATAAGTACCAGACAAGTGGCTTCATCTTGAAGATGAAGATGACCCAAAAATTGCACACAGAAGTTTCAGTCATATCATAGCATCTTGAATCATATGCCCATACCTAGCTCTAAGAAAGGCTAAACTACATTTGGGTGGGCAAGTGCCTAGCTAAAACTTAGTGTTGGGGGTTGGAAGGGTGGAGTTTGGTTCTATCACTAAAATGTTAAAGGGGAGAATGAATTCAGGGAGAAAATTAGCAGATGCTGTTACATAATATAAACAAATGCCTAGGAAGAACCAAAAAAAGCAGTATTCCATTTGGTTAGGAAAATGTGACCAAGTATCTGAGCAAGGTATTAAGAGATGATGAGTAAGATTTCACTGCAAAATGAAGGGCAGTAAGTACAGCAATAGTTGGAAGAGGGCCCTGCAGGGCAGAAGTCATAACTGATTCATTTCCATATGCCTGCTACTGGACATGATGACTGGCAAAATACAGGCATTCAACAAATAATTGCTGAAGGAATGAATGAAATTATCTTTTGTTTAAATGGATAATTATATAATTTATAAGCTAAGGAAAAAAATAAGAATGAAGACAACTCAAGATTATCTACTTTTTTGAGCATAAATCCATGATAAAATGAAGACCACATATGAACAAATAATGAACAAAGTAATTTTAGGTAATAAGGGCTATGAAAATAATCTGTAACAGGACAATGTGATATAGCGATTGGAGGACTACTTTAAATTGGGTAGGTATCAGAAAGGACCCAGTCAAGAGACAAACACAGACAAGACACAAACAGTAATTTGAAAATAGAAAAAATATTTTTAAAGTATTTTTTAAAGATTTCATTTATTTATTTGACAGAGAGAGATAGAGAGACCACAAGTAGGCAGAGAGGCAGGCAGAGAGAGAAAGTGGGGGAAACAGGCTCCCTGCTGAACAGAGAGCCTGATGTGGGGCTCGATCCCAGGATCATGAAATCATGACCTGAGCTGAAGGCAGAGGCTTAACCCATGAACCACCCAGGTGCCCCAAAAATAGAAAAAATATTTTTTAACAGCTTTACTGAAGAATAAAGTGAACAATTTAATTTGTTTTGACATACGCATATGCCTGTGAAACCTTCACCACAATCAACACAGTGAACATATTCTTGAAGGCCCAGCATGTTCTCATGCCCCTGAGTAATCCCCTTTTTAATCCCCAGGCAACTGCTGAAGTTCTATCACTCTAAAAGTTTGTGTTTTCTAGAATTTTATTTAAATAGAGTCGTATACTCTATGAACCTTTCTTATGTGGCTTCTTTCACTCACCATAAGTATTCTGAGATTTATCCATGTGGCTGTGTATATCAGTAACTTTCCTTTTATTACTAAATATTGTTCCATGATATAGATACTCCACAAGTTTTTATGTGGCCATATACTTCTCTCTTGGGTAAAGACAGAACTGGAATGACTAGGTCATGTAATAGGTGTATGTTTAACTTTTTTAAAACTGCCAAACTGTTTTCCAAACAGGTCATCCCATTTTACATTCTCACGAGTAGTGTATAAGATATCCTAGTGCTCCATCCCCATTAACCCTGATATAATCACTCTTTATGGTTTTTTTTTTAAAGATTTTATTTATTCATTTGAGAGAGGGAGGGAGAAAGCATGAGTTAGGGAGGAGGCTGAGAGGGAGAGGGGGAAGCAGACTCCTTGCTGAGCAAGGAGCCTGATTTGGGGCTCAATCCCAGGACTCTGGGATCATGACCTGAGCTGAAGGCAGATGCTTAACTGATTGGGCCACCCAGGCAACCCTAGTCACTCTTTCAGTTCAGCCATTCTAATAGTTTATAGTGTTATTCTGTGGTTTAATTTGCATTTCTCTAACTAATAGTGACGTTGAGCATCTTTTCATGTGCTTATTTGCCATCTGTATATATTATTTGCAAAGTATCTTCTCAAATCTTTTGCCCATTTGTATGTTGTTATCTGCTTTTGGATTTGTGAGTTCTTTGTATACACTGGATACAAGTCCTTTATCAGATATATGATTTGACAAACATTTTCTCCCAAATAGTGGCTTCTTTTTCATCCTCATACTAGTGTCTTTTGAAAAATAAAACTTTTCCTTTTTTTTCAAGGTTTTATTTATTTATTTGACAGAGAGAGGCAGCAAGAGTGGGAACACAAGCAGGGGGAGTGGGAGAGGGAGAAGCTGGCTTCCCACTGAGCAGGGAGCCTGATGTGGGACATGATCCCAGGATCCTGGGATCATGACCTGAGCCAAAGGCAAGCACTTAACTACTGAGCCATCCAGGTGCTCCAAAACTTTTCCAATTTGATGAGGTCTAATTAGTTCACTTTTTTTCATTTTTGGATTGAATTTTTGATGTTGGATCTAAAAGATCTTTGCCTAGCCCTGGGTCACAAAGATCTTCCCCTCTGTGTTCTTCTAAAGATTTTATAGCTTAAGACTTTACATTGATGTATATGATCCTTTGAGTTACTTTTTGTATATAGTGTGAAGTATGGGTCCAAGTATGGTTTAATCATGAGTGGCTGGAGACAGGGAAGCAGTGTTAGGAGTCTTCTGCTTTGGCCGGGTAATTTGAACTAGAACAATTAGAAAAGCTGGACAAATATTTAAAATCTTTTTTTAAAAAAATCTTTAAAACATTGGAGAACTAACAGGAGAGAAAGAATTTCAGGGCCAAGAGCCAGTAAAGAATAGAGGTCCAGGTTTAGGAGCAACTCTTCCCTTAGGAAAATTTGCTAAATTCAGAGGGCATAGTGGTGAGGCTAATAGGTAATGCATTGCTTTTGATAGCCTCTTAAGGAGATGGGACAGGGAATGGACTCTAGAACCTAGAAAGGCTATATTCGTGAATGTTTTGGCTCTGGGTCTTTCTCTACTGGTAAAGGTTAACTGGAAGTGGACAGGCCTCCATAGGTATACAGCTTCAAATCATCTCAATTGGATTAAGGTGATCTTGGATTGCTAGTGCCTTCATATACTGGCAGAACCCAATATAAGTAATCCCTGAAGGAAAATAACATCATTCCTAGGCACTGTATTTTTCTACAAACAAGTCAGCAAATGCAATATCTGACCTACAATAACAAATAGGCAAGCATACAGAGAGACAAAATCGGTTGACCAAAACCAGCAGAAACAATCAATAGAAGCAACTGTGAAGAGACTCCAGAAACTGAAATTATCAGAAGCAGTCTTTAAAATAAATATACTTACTTTGCTCAGTAAGTTCAAAGACAAACCTGAGCAAGTACCCTTCTTAAGTTAGAAAAGAGAAAAGCAAATTAAACCCAAAGAAAGAGAAAAGAAGTAATAAAAAATAAGTGCAGAAATCAGTGTAGTAGAAAATATGCACACAATATAGGGATGACAAAGACAAACACATTCTTTTAAAAAACTAATCACATTGCTAAGGTCTTAATTAACTTGGATTAAAAAAAAAAAGGTGTACATAACCAGTAACAATTTTTTTAAAAACATAATTACAGATCCCACAAACACTAAAAAGCTTTCAAGACAATATAAACAACTGTATGCTACTAAGAAATATTGTACCTTACTAAGACTAACCTAAGAAGTAGGATTCTAAATGTTACTTCTAACTTAGAGGAATCAGATTCGTAATCTGATACATTACACCAATTTCACAGAAACTTGACCAGAGAATAAAAAAGGAGAGAACACATTACTGTTCAATTTATGAAGCCTGTACAACATTGATAAGAAAACCTGGTAGAAAAAATAGGCAAAATTAAATAAATTTAATAACACATACGAAAGGTTACTAGGGCGCCTGGATGGGTTAAGCCTCTGCCTTCGGCTCAGGTCATGATCTCAGGGTCCTGGGATCGAGCCCCACATCAGGCTCTCTGCTTAGCAGGGAGCCTGCTTCCTCCTCTCTCTCTGCCTGCCTCTCTGCCTACTTGTGATCTCTCTGTCAAACAAATAAATAAAATCTTTAAAAAAAAACACACACACACATGCTGAAGTGTTACTATAAAGTAGAACTATAAAGAAAAGAAAGAATGTGATTGTCACAAAGCATAGTATAATGGTTGCTTTTGTCCCAGAGGAAAGGTTAGACGGTAGCTAGAATGGGCAGCAGGGGTACTTCTACAGGACCAGCAGGTGTGATTTCCGGACTTGGCTATTTACTTTGTGATATATCACTGAGCTCTACGTTTTAAATCTATGCACTTTTCAGTTTTGGCATTACTTTCACAATAAATGCAATATGAAACACAAACACATACAAAGGCAAGAGATCCTAACAACGAATTAAAAACTCCTTTCCTTGATGGGGCACCTGGGTGGCTCAGTGGGTTGAGCCTCTGCCTTCGGCTCAGGTCGTGATCTCAGGGTCCTGGGATCGAGTCCCGAGTCAGGCTCTCTGCTCGGTGGGGAGCCTGCTTCCCTCTCTCTCTCTCTGCCTGCCTCTCTGCCTGCTTGTGATCTCTGTCTGTCAAATAAATAAATAAATAATAAAATCTTAAAAAAAAAATCTCCTTTCCTTGAAACACTTCTATCCTTTTCGTTTGCAACTATGTGTTATTTCCACACTCTTCTCAACAGCCTTCTCCTGTCAGCCCCCTAACCATTATCACCTGATTCAGTTTAATTACAACTATAACAATAATAGCAACTACCATTTCATAAATACTTCCCATGTACCAGGCTCTATATTAGAAGATTTATTTATATTATTTAACTTCAGGGGCACCTGGCTGGCTCAGTCGGTGGAGCATGCACCTCTTGACTTCAGGGTCGTGAGCTAAGGCCCCTCACTGGGCATAGACTTTACTAGAAAGAGAGAGAATTTAACTTCACACAGTGACCCTATATAGATAGACATTACTATCCCCATTTTACGGATAAGGTAACTGAGGCTCAGAGAGATTAATTTTTCACATTTCATACAATTATGGGGCTATAAGCTGAACATTTGGATCTTTCCATTTTATGAAGCTTCAAGAGAAAATCTGTGCACCCTCTTTTTTGCCTCCTTATCTAGAAATTCTTAAAAGTTTTATTCTCATTTCTTCTCACTGATTGCTAAAGAGCACAGCTCAAGTACCATTTTCTTATACCTCTGCCTGTCCCTTTTATAGAGTACCCAAATAACCCAACTCAGATATGCCCAATAAAGATTTTCCCTTTCAACAATGAAATTATATTTTATAGAGTAATTTTATAAGATTTTCCATGTTAGCTTAACTCTTTTGAAAAAATTTACTAAAGAAGCCAAGATATAAAATCAGGAGAACGCTACAGTTCCTTTTGGTGGCAGATACCTTTAGAGGATTCCAATTTTTAAAAACCAGTGAGGTATCATGGTTAAAAGTATAGCCTTTGAAGTCAGAAAAATCTAGGTTTGCGGTCTTAGCTCTTCCACTGATACCTATTTGCTCTTGGATAAATTATGTAACATAGATGTGTATTTCTTAAGGTTCTTGATCACAAACAATTAAAATTTAAGCCAAAGGATGGGATATTGAGATAGCACACAAAGGGGAACACAGCTGAATGGCCAAACCTCAGGATGCGAAGGAAGACCAAAGACCTTGGATGCAAGAGCTCTTGGACTGTTTCTAGGATCTATCATCAGACAACTCACCCTAGCTTCTTTCTAGAGCACCAGCTCCTAGGAGACAAACAATGACTGATTGATCATGTGTCACTCTGTCATTAGAATCTGTTAGAAGAAAGGGTCAAAAACACACTAGGCAAACAAAAACATAGCTATAGCATTTGGCCTCTTCTAGCCTCAGTTTCCTCATCTGTGAAATGGGTATATTCATTTGTTTACTTTAGTGTAAGCTTTAAAGTGTACAGTGTCTAAAACATATGGTAATTTTGGTAGCAACAGTGGTAGTGGCAGTGGTGATAGTAGCAAATTTGTACTGAAGCAAAACACTATGTTGAAAGATGATCTTCAGATCCAGAGCCTCAAGTGGTATTTATGGAGAGTTAATAAGGATTTTCTCCCCTTATTACCATGATCTGGATGAAGAGATAGTCAAAGCCCCAGTGGAGCTCTGAGGCTTACCTTTAACTGGCTTTTTTCCCACATAGCCACATGACTTGGTGCTGAGAGATTGGTTTTGCAGTATTTTGTGATATCCAGCTCTCCCCCTGAATTCCATCTACTTCCACCCACATGCCCAATCAAAGTGCTTGCTACTCATCTTCTATAGTCCCCTTCATGTATAATGTGACTAACAGAGACAACACTGGGATACTACAGTAGCCTTTTGGCATTAACTGGCATATTTCCTTGTCCAAGCAGAGTATCTGGCAGTATCTTCTTTATTTTTTTTTAAAGATTTTTTATTTATTTATTTGTCAGATAGAGAGAGCACGCAGGAGCAAGCACAGGCAGACAGAGTGGCAGGCAGAGGCAGAGGGAGAAGCAGGCTCACTGATGAGCAAGGAGCCTGATGTGGGACTCGATCCCAGGACGCTGGGATCATGACCTGAGCCAAAGGCAGCTGCTTAACCAACTGAGCCACCCAGGCGTCCCTGGCAGTATCTTCTTTAAATAATATTATTACTTTGACCTTAAAGGCTTCAGAAAACTGAACTGTTAGTTTTGTCATGGAAAGACAGAGGCTCTTTATCTGAAATGATGGTTAATTTTATGTATCAATTTTACTGGGCCACAGGGTAGCCAGATACTTGGTCAAACATTATTTTGGGTGCGTCTGTGAAGGTATTTTTGAATGGTATTAACAGTTGAATCAGTAGACTGAGTAGACTGCCCTCCCTAGCTTAGATGGCCCTCATCCAAACAGTTCAAGGCTTGAATAGTATAAAAAGGCTGACCTTTTTGAGGTAATAGGGAACTCCTCCTGCCTGTTTGCCTTGAGCAAGGACACCAGTCTATTCATGCCTTTGGAATCCAGCTGAAATGTCAGCTCTCTTTGGGTTTCAAACCTGTGGCTTTCAGACTGGAATTTAAACCCTCAGTTCTGCTGATTCTCAGACCTTCAGACTCAAACTGGGTGTCTAGCTTACCAACTGCCAATTAGGAACTTCTCAGACTTTATAATCTTGTGAGCCAATTCCTTACAACCAATTTCTTTCTACATATATATGCATCCTATTAGTTCTTTCCCTCTGGAGAATCCTAATACATCTGATAGATTCAAAACAAAACAAAGCAAAAAACCCTTTTTCATTTTTCCATTTGAGTGTTTTTCAGCATTCTAGTCTCAGTTCAAAAAGGAAAGGAAGGAGGAGAAGCCTTCTTTTAAAAAATACAGCCCCCTCAAAATATCATTAACAACTTAGTATCCTTAATGTGGTTGACAGTTAGAAAACAGACCACTACCCACACAGAAAATCGCTAAAAAAAAGTGGAGTTCTTGGGGCGCCTGCCCAGCTTAATCATAGACCATACGACTTTTAATCTCAGGGTTATAAATTCAAGCCCCACGTTAGGTGTAGAGATTACTTAAAAATAAATAAATAAAATCTCTTAAGAAAAAAAGGGAAATGGAGTTCTTAGCAGATGATACTCAATTATTTTTATCTTGAGGTTATTTTTACATTATTCCAGTAAGATACAAAAATGAAAAAAAGACCACTTGGTATTAATATTTTTCTCAAATTTAACACCTGCAATATAATCCTACCTTGGATCTTTTCTGCTTGTCACTTTATGGATTTCTGTTTAATAATGTCTTTCACTTCCTTTTTAAATGGTTGTATAATATTACTGCTATGTTCCACAGAATATCTACCACAGCCCTGTGTACTTCTCTACCCACCCACACCATCCCAACTCCATCCCTCAGTGCTTGCATACTGAACATGAGCAAAGTCATTCTTCCAGGGTTTGTAAAGCCCTTTGGGATTATTGAGTATGAATGATGTTATATAAATGTCAGATTGTTTCATAACAGTTCTTAAAACAATGAGATAATGTCTGTTAAAGGATTTTAAGTTCCATGGAGAAACTCAAGGCATAAAACAAGACTTTTTTTTTATGTTATATCCATATATTTTCACTGTACAATTTAAAACATTATTACATCCTTTAAAAATACAAAAGCTAGGCTATATCTCTGTGTGTATGCATGGACATGTCTATGTGTTTCTGTCTGTGTGTACATGCACACTGCTGACTATATAGAACTAAAGAACCAGAGTCTGTCGCTTTGTTCTGTCATTTGGGTCCAATAAACTTCTCACCATAAATACTGCCAGAGTAAAATTAGAAACCTAAAACATTCTCTTTCTAGGATTAAATATGTTTTTTATCTCTGAATTTAAAGTTTTGTACTTGTACAATACTGATTTTTTTTTCTTAAATATATAATGATTTACTGAGTTTTATAAAGATTTCATTGAGGTCACTTATTTAAAATAATTCCCAAGTCCCTTTTTCTGAGCTTTAGGCCCACATTTTCAACTCCCTTTTTAAATACATTGACTTAAAACTAACAGTGACCCAAATTAAGTGTATTTTCTTCCCCACAAAAACAAGTCCCAGACCTAATTTCCCTACTAGTACTGTTAATGGCACCTCTGTTCTTTCAGTCAGCCAAGGTAAAAAAAAAATTTCATATCACCTTTGGCTTCTTCTACTTCTTCACTCACCCCTTAGCCCTACCCCATAGACAGTCCCTGTACATTTGTACCTATCTTTTCATTTCCATTACTTCATCCATTGCTCTAGGTGTGTCTCTCACTACCTCTTCCTAAACTTTTGAAGTTAGTTCTTCATTTTCCTTGTCCCTGGTGTTT